>JAXCGZ010002534.1:0-49923 GCA_037179515.1 Halocaridina rubra
AGCCAGAGAGAATGAATTTGTGGTATTCATATCAGCAAAAGGGGTAGATAAATATGCATACATGCATACTCGTACATATCACTGTCATCTGAGGCTGACAAAACAAAGGAAAAGGACAGGCTGGACAAACAGTCCGAGCATTGAAAGTTCAGAAACAGGGCAGTGCAAGGCCCCGAGGGAAAAAACAAATGTGCATGTAATCAACTGCATATACATACACATACACCCACACATACATACATAAACACAACACCATCTTATAGAATAGAAATTTAAAAGGAAATGAAAAGGAAAGACTCAAAGCCCCTCCCCCTCTCTTCCCTTCACACTATGTACGACAGTTGCTTGGAAGAAAAATTTCTGGGAGGGATGACTTGCCAGTCTCCTCTATATTCTTCAGTGCCATTTAGTGAGCACTTGCAATTTACACAGGCGATATGGTAATGGTGTTCTCTCTCCCTAAACACCGGGGCTGCCTCCTCATTACAGATTATGCAGGGTACCCACATCCCAAGGAAGTAAAATAATGTACATTGAAAAAAATAATCTAAATACAATATAAAACTTTATACAATCTAATATTACTTCGTAACTTTTTCATATAACATACTGCGCCAAATTTTACATTTATAATAACAATGGTCCTCGACTTAAATTGGATATATATTATCATGAACAACAAATAAAGTAGAACAGGAGCAAATATATGCACAGAATAGGGTTTTGTACAATAAACTGTACAACACAAGCTGTAAAATTACGAAATATTTCTTTTGTTGGTTTACACTTCAAAATAATTTGTAAAAGTTTATGAAAATCTTGCTGTTAATTGGCACAGTTGCTAGTCAAAATGTAAAACTGAAGACCCTCTGTACATAAAGGATAAAATATAAGTGTTATTCATTATCTCAGAGGAATGAGTTTTTTCCTTGTATCTTATCAATCCTGTTATCTTTTAATTCATTGGTTATCAATGCTGCTCAGGCATTTCACAGATATGACAACACTTACACCATGCCCATGACAAAAAAATCATTTTAACAGCAAATGCTACCTCTATTGCCCCAATAAATAAATAATATATAGATTCAAGAATAGTTGTAAAAGATAAAACGCTTGCAGGGGTAAAATCCACACTTCCTATTAAAATCTTCATAATAAAATATCTAATTAACATCACCTTTCTTCCTCTCCAACGAAGACCGTGAATATTGTAGAAGTATAGAAAAACAAAATCGTACTTATATGTGCTGTACATATATGCAAAATAGATGAACAATACTAATAATATTACTTAAGCACTGGTTGGGGAGATAAAATTCCTCACCTATATTCGCACAGAGTCATAAAAGGCAACTAAAAGTGATATGAAAGTGTGGGGCTGGCAACGACTCCTTCCACTCAGGTTTGTTCCTTTGGTGCAAAACAGTAAATAGAAGGGTGAGGATATGCTGGGTAAGACGAAGTTCTTTTACACCCAATTTTCCTGTTCCGTTGTGGTTATCTAGCAAGACATAACTCGGAAAAAATGTCTATAACTCTAGAAGAGCAGGAAATTCATAATATGAATACTGTACTGCAAAACGTCATATTTCCTTGTAAAAGAATGCCATGTAAATTTTTTGGTAATATTCAGAACCGTAAGTAAAGGCCAATCAGGTGTGAATTATGTGGTTGCATTGTATTTTTATGATCATACGGTTTGTTTTTACATAGGGTAAAGTACACTGAGATGCTATACAGATTATCAGTACTGGAAAAGCAAGCTTTTGCAATAACAGAGTAATCATATGAATTTACTAGACCAAATGCACATATTTCCTGCTCCTTTATTTTACTTAATATTTGGCTAAATATTCATGTAGTTTCCATACTACCTCCATGGAGGTGCAGAGAAAAGAAATACAGTAATCCCTCGCTATTTTGCGGTTCACCTATCACGAATTCAGTGCATCGCGGATTTTTTTTTTTTTTTTTTTAAAGACCATCATCGTGACACCAGGATGGGCCAAAAAAATAAAAAATAAAACAGCCTTTATCAGGCTGTAAAGAGAAACAGAGATGGAGAGTGTAATGACCTGTCAGATGTAAAGGGATTATGAAAGATGTGTAATGAATATCCAGTTCTCTGCTGGGTTTTAATATACCTCTGCATTACTTTCGTGATGTCTATTCCAATAATTCTCCTTAAATCATATTATTATTATTATTATTGACTGTCAACAATTCTCCCTTGCATTCCCTGTCTAATGTTAAAGATGATCAAGAGGGATAGAGAAATACCTAACTCCCTGATTTTTTTTTTCTTGGTGTTAAAAAAAAAAAAAAAAAAAAAAAAAAAAAAAAAAAAAAAAAAAAATCAGCTCATATAGAGCCATATGTAAAATCATACTATTTGTACCTAGTCACTTACAATAAAAGAAAAACAGATACTTCCCAACCTACGAACATGCAATATATGAACATCCGGAGATAGGAATATGTGAAATGTGCTGTGACTATACAGTCTTCTATTATTATGCAGCAAGTAATAGATGATTCCAACGTTTCAAAAAAACATGCAAACTAGCATCATGTGTCTTTAGGATAAGAACACAACTTTAGTATGTTATGTACATGATGTAGGAATATTTGGTAGGCATGTATTGCACACCCATTAAAGTACTATACGTACAAAATATCAACTTACGAACAATTCAGGATACGAAAAGCCGTTCGGAACGTAACTTGTTCATAAGTTGGAGAGGGTCTGTACTGTACTTCCTTGCACTGAGCCAAACTCCTATCAAGTTCTGAACAGTATCACATACACCACTATATCTGTCGTGTTATGCACTGACAATTCATAGAAAGACACTACTTAAGAAAAATATGTTTACTAAAGACACAACTGTAAAGACATGAGAAATGTACCGACACTCCCCAACTTACAAACGAGTTTGCTTCCAGATGTCTGTTCCGCAGTAGAATTGTTCGTAAGATGCATTTGGGTAAAAAAAAAAGTACTGTACACTCATACATAAGCACTACTGTACAGTACTTAGGCTTCTTCTTCTTCGTCTACATCTTTCCCCAAAAACGAGAACACAGTGTTAATGACTATTAATATGGTCAAAAGTTGATATTTTATAAGTACAGTACTGTATATATGTTCGTTAAGAACCAGAGAGGACTGCATATATTAAACAAGGGTCAAGTACCCTTTGTTTCAGATATCCCTGTTGAAGAGAGTGACAGGGAGCTTCTTCTCCTAAAGAGCTAATAGCTCTCTTCTCAAGAAATGTCCTCAGCAATGAGGCACCTTTTGCCCTGGAATACGAGCTGAACACACTTTTCCAGAAAAGTGTCTTTAGCAAAATTTTATATTACTTAGGTGTCACATTGATGCTTCAACAACATATGAAATATCCAGAGATTTTTTCACTACCATTTTATTTTTATCAAACCTTGTAAAAGCACCTAGGCATAGCAAGTGCAGATCAATCTTTGCTGAAGAAATTTTTCAAGAAAATGATGTTTGGACCTCTCTGAAAGTGGAACTTCCTGGTCTTCGTCTTTTTTCATGATACAGTATTTGTTTTCATAAAGGAATGTTTCACAACCTGACGATAAAGGATGACATTCAAAAGCTCGTATTCCATGGAAAAAGGTACTTCACTGTTGAAGATATTTCTGCAGAAGAGAGCTATTAACTCTTTGGGAGAAAAATATCTCTATTACTGTCTTCAACTGGGATACGTGGAACAATGGGTCCTGGAACCTTGTGTAATATTTAATGTACTCAGTGATTCTCCTTATTTAATAAACCATAAAATATATAGTATTAATGAATTTAATACAGTAATAGTACAGTACAGTAATACATACATTACTATAGGGGTAGGTTTTTGTTCACATCTATAAATGTTTGTAACTATGCTGTTTGTAAGTAGGGGAGCACAAGCACTAGAACAAAATATACAAAACCGATACAGTACAGTATACAGAAAAGGCATAGTCATACACTGAGGGTTACCAATAACTAAATAATGCAAAAAGAATGCACACCAGCGTCATCAGTAACTGTTAGGAAAAGGAAAGCCATCAGTAACTGTTAGGAAAAGAAAAGCCAAAAGTTATGAAAGGTAATTATGTCTTTTTTACAGAGGACATTTACACCCTCCTAACAGAAGTATTTGTATTTAATCTTATGTCATGCAACTTACTTGTGAATGAAATTTAGATAAATTTTTTCCTAAAACTGTTGAGCATGCCAAGTCAAAATCTATCGTTTGAGTTTGGGATGAAAGCTCTCAAGTGTTCGAAATCTATACTAATTCATATATATACTAGAAAAAGCTTCCCTAATGAAAATGTCGATTTAGAAAATTACTATGGTGTTATCATTGCCAAAACAGGTCATATTTTCTCCCATCTCAACCCACATTCTTATAATCAAAAGATGGCATTTTCTACTATACACTCCATTATTCTGAAGTTTCGGTATTTACCATCACAAGGTAGTCATGCTTTATATGTAACTAAAGAACAATTTGTGATACAATGGTACTCTAGGTAGAGCAAACAGTGTTATAATAGATCATAACATACCTTGCAACCATTACATAAATATTAATAACTGAAAATTAGTGTAGCATAGAGTGAAACTATTGACAGACAGGTGGTGGGAGGTGTTTTCATTAAGTAATTAAATACATTTAGAAGAGATAAATGCTTTACATCTATGGACTGATGCTATTAGAAAACTGAAAAGAGAAATAGGACTTGCTATTTCTAGGATAACTAACAATAAGTTTTTAAATATGGGATATGTGCCCCCCAACCAGAGTACGCGGTACTAGCTTGGTCATCTTATCTTTCTCCGTAATGACATAAAGGTTATTTAAACAATTCAAGGCGCTACTAAAATACACAGTACCACCATTACGGACTCTGACTTATGGAGATATATGAGAAAAAAAACAAAACAAAACGGGGAATTACACCATCTGAGGAGAAAGAGCTTAAAGGAGACATTATAAAAGTATTTAAAATTATGAAACGATTTGCAAATATAAAAGGTAATACGCTAATTCAGAAAGGCCAAAATAAAGAAATGTGTCGCAACTGATATTATTCATGGGAAACAAAACTGTCAATATAAAAAAATACTTTTTCTCACAGAGTAGTAAATATTGCAATCGGAATAGACTGCCAACATATATCATAAATATCACAACATTAAAGGACTTTAAAAGTAAACACAATAAGATGAATTGCAGATTAAAAATCACCAAATGGGGGATGGGGCGAGCAAAATTAAAAATTCGCGCACGACAGATCTCGCAAAACTTGACTGGGGTAGTTTACAGTTTAGCGAGGAACGCCGCTCAAAGATCTCATCCCTTCACTCAGGTAAGTAATTCGACTGAAGGTTAGGTAAGTATTTTTAGTTAGGATAGTAAGATGGGGGGTCCCAGGGGGGGTGAAGCCCCCCTGATTAAGAGGTTAGGTAAGTATTTTTAGTTAGGATAGTAAAAAATTGTTTCGTATGCCTATTGTCACCAGTTTTGTTGTGTGTTCATCCGCCAGTTCTCTAGTCAGAGCCTATCGCCATCTATTGGTGGGTTTTGAACATTGGTATGCCCCGCTAAACTGTAGGTGTTCCCTTAACTAGCAAATTTAATGAAGGCGTGAAGGTAAGACTTGCATCTAATAATCTTTTGCAAGCACCCATAATAATACAGGTTCATACGAGCGGTCTTCACAAAGAAATCTTAAAAACCTTAACATACCAAAAACACATCAATAATAACTGATTTCAGTAATACCCTTAAAAACACAAAATGGAAGGCAAAAGTGTACTCCCATAAACATTTATAATTTCTTCCTCTGATGATAATTTTGGATGATAAACTAATCTTCTACAATAGATTTCTACAAAGGTGTGAAGGAAAAGGCCAAGCCACTGGTAGATAAATTATAATGCTGCTACACCGTTCATTGAGAGAAATAACTTGCCCAAGATAAGGGAATTTGGCCATTGGAGCTAGGTGGTGATCTAGAATCTAATTACACCATCTGAAAAAATGGCCCTCTGCATTTATTCCAAGTTTAAATGTACTACATTAAAATAGGAATTTAGATTTGTTAAGGTTAATTGGCCACTACAATTTACGATGAATCAGGGTATGAGAAACAACCCTAATTTAGTACAACTTTTTCCTGCGACTTAAAACTTACCCGTCACCTACGACGACACATTTGATGGCCTGCATAGCCTCGAATTTATAATTCTAATGCGTTTAGTCGGGCACTAAATTTCCAACAGGGAATTTACGGTCCACAACCTCTCCTAAACAAACTACAAACGGGACTGGTGGTGGAAGATTTCCCACTGGGCGGGTACGGACTGCTCAAGGAAACCAACATGGACGACTCGAAACACTGTTGCCATAGGCACACCAACTCATACTCGCAGCCCAAACCATCTGTCATTTAGTTTCGTCGTTAGCTGGTGAGAGTATAATAAAAATATAGTAAAAATACATCAGATAGACTATTCTGTTAATTCCGCAGATGCATAAGTGTGAGTGGTAGTAACTACTGAATAAAAACGCGAAATAACTCCCTCAGATATTCACTTTCTGTAAATACGCAATCATCTTTTAACGTGATAATTTCTCATAAAAATAATGGATATGACATAAGTCATGCACTTAAATATGCATTATTTATTACAGTGACAGTCAATAAGATATTTATACTTTATTACAGCTGTTATATAAAACAGGAATGGAAAAAAGGCTTAGAGAAGCAACAGGTAGACAAGAGTAATAAATAAGCGAAGGAGTCTAAATAGCGCCGTCTGTTATGATACCCGTTCCACTACTACTACTACTACTACTACTACTACTACTACTACTAATAATAATAATAATAATAATAATAATAATGCTTATTATTACTAATATTATTATTATTATTATTATTATTATTATTATTATTATTATTATTATTATTATTATTATTAAGTGCTAAATGAGGAAAATGATAGAAAGGCAGAGATTAATTCTGTGGAAAATGAATGGAGAAAACCAGTGTTGGTTGATGAGAACGATAGATAAATAACACAAGAGGTGGTGGTACATTTGGCATTAAGAGGATTGAAACTAAGTAAAGCACCAGGGATAGATGGGTGTCATGTAGAATGCTTGTCAAAAGGTGAGGAGGCATTAGTAGAATGGATATTTAGGTTGTTGAATGCATGTTTTGGGAAAGGAAGGGTCCCAGTTGGTTGGATGTGTGCATGTGTAGTTCCACTTAATAAAGGGAAAAGAGATAAGCATAAGTGTAGTAGTATTAGAGGAATTAGTTTGTTGAGTGATTACCTAATTGTGTTTACGGGAAAGAGCCCAAAGCTCGTATCTTCCCGTCTCCTGATCGGTTCCATTTTAGACTTAGTGATACTTATCATACCTGTCCTTAAAACTATGGATTGAGATAGCATTAACTACCTCCTCGCTTAGCCAATTCCAATTATCAACTACTCTTACACTGAAAAAGTATTTCCTTACATACTGCGAAGAAGTTTTCTTACGAAGTTTCAAACTATGACCTCTAGTTCTAGAGTCAGCCATATCAAAATATCGATCCCTATCCACTCTATCATAACCATGAAGGAATTTAAAGACTGTCACCATATCCTCCCTCACTCTTCTAGCTTCGAGTGATGGTAAGTCTAATTCCCTCAGCCTCTCATCATAACTGAGATTACGTATTTCTGGCACCAGTTTCGTGGCATGTCTTTGAACTTTTTCAAGCTTAGCTATGTGCTTTTTCAAGTGCGGATTCCAAAAGGGGGCTGCATATTCGAGTTTTGGCCTCACATAGGTTACATAAATATTTCTGAACATTTCCTTGTCCATGTGCCTGAAGGCTACCCTTACATTTGATAAGAATGCATATGCTGCCCTTACTATGCCATTTATATGTATTTCTGGAGACAAATCTGCCAGTATGTTTACTCCTAGATCTCTCTCATTTTCTGTCTCTTGAAGTTGTACTCCAGTGTAGTTGTTATGGTGTATGGAAGAGTTTAACCTAAAAGATTAGAAAAAGTACTGAGAGACTGATTTGGGAAGAACAGTGTGGGTTCAGGAGAAGAAGAGGATATGTGGATCAAGTGCTTGTGGTAATAAAGGCATGTGAGAAATTCTTAGAGAAAGGTAGGGACTTTTTTTTTGCCCTTTATGGACTTAGAGAAAGCGTATGGAGGGGTTGATAGACAGGCGTTGTGGTGTGCTGTGTCTGTATTGAATAAGTGGAAGTTTGTTGAATGTGGTCATGAGTTCTTACATGAATCATAGAACATGTGTGAGAGTCAAGAATGGTATGAATGATTGGTTGGAGGTGAATGTAGGGCGATGTCAAGGTTCTGTCATGTTGCCGTGGATGCTTAATGTGTATATGGATGGAGTGGTAAGGGAAGTATATGAAAGAGTATTAGACAGAGGCTTGGAAGTAGTGGGTGAGAATGGAAGGTTGTGGAAATCGAATCAATTGTTATTTGTAGATGACACTGGTGGCTGATACTGAGAAAGAAATTGATAATTTGGAGACAGTTTCTTAGGGTGTGCGAAAGAAGGAAGTTGCGGGTGAATATTGGTAAAAGTAATATCTTGAGGTGCATGAGGAGTGTTAATGTTGGCAGATTGAATGTAAGAGTGAATGGGGAGTTATTTAAAGAGGTTGAGAGTTTTAAGTGATTACCTAATTGTGCTTACCGGAAAGAGCCCAAAGCTCGTATCTTCCCGTCTCCTGATCGGTTCCATTTTAGACTTAGTGATACTTATCATACCTGTCCTTAAAACTATGGATTGAGATAGCATTAACTACCTCCTCGCTTAGCCAATTCCAATTATCAACTACTCTTACACTGAAAAAGTATTTCCTTACATACTGCGAAGAAGTTTTCTTACGAAGTTTCAAACTATGACCTCTAGTTCTAGAGCCAGCCATATCAAAATATCGATCCCTATCCACTCTGTCATAACCATGAAGGAATTTAAAGACTGTCACCATATCCTCCCTCACTCTTCTAGCTTCGAGTGATGGTAAGTCTAATTCCCTCAGCCTCTCATCATAACTGAGATTACGTATTTCTGGCACCAGTTTCGTGGCATGTCTTTGAACTTTTTCAAGCTTAGCTATGTGCTTTTTCAAGTGCGGATTCCAAAAGGGGGCTGCATATTCGAGTTTTGGCCTCACATAGGTTACATAAATATTTCTGAACATTTCCTTGTCCATGTGCCTGAAGGCTACCCTTACATTTGATAAGAATGCATATGCTGCCCTTACTATGCCATTTATATGTATTTCTGGAGACAAATCTGCCAGTATGTTTACTCCTAGATCTCTCTCATTTTCTGTCTCTTGAAGTTGTACTCCAGTGTAGTTGTTATGGTGTATGGAAGAGTTTAACCTAAAAGATTAGAAAAAGTACTGAGAGACTGATTTGGGAAGAACAGTGTGGGTTCAGGAGAAGAAGAGGATATGTGGATCAAGTGCTTGTGGTAATAAAGGCATGTGAGAAATTCTTAGAGAAAGGTAGGGACTTCTTTTTTGCCCTTTATGGACTTAGAGAAAGCGTATGGAGGGGTTGATAGACAGGCGTTGTGGTGTGCTGTGTCTGTATTGAATAAGTGGAAGTTTGTTGAATGTGGTCATGAGTTCTTACATGAATCATAGAACATGTGTGAGAGTCAAGAATGGTATGAATGATTGGTTGGAGGTGAATGTAGGGCGATGTCAAGGTTCTGTCATGTTGCCGTGGATGCTTAATGTGTATATGGATGGAGTGGTAAGGGAAGTATATGAAAGAGTATTAGACAGAGGCTTGGAAGTAGTGGGTGAGAATGGAAGGTTGTGGAAATCGAATCAATTGTTATTTGTAGATGACACTGGTGGCTGATACTGAGAAAGAAATTGATAATTTGGAGACAGTTTCTTAGGGTGTGCGAAAGAAGGAAGTTGCGGGTGAATATTGGTAAAAGTAATATCTTGAGGTGCATGAGGAGTGTTAATGTTGGCAGATTGAATGTAAGAGTGAATGGGGAGTTATTTAAAGAGGTTGAGAGTTTTAAGTGATTACCTAATTGTGTTTACGGGAAAGAGCCCAAAGCTCGTATCTTCCCGTCTCCTGATCGGTTCCATTTTAGACTTAGTGATACTTATCATACCTGTCCTTAAAACTATGGATTGAGATAGCATTAACTACCTCCTCGCTTAGCGAATTCCAATTATCAACTACTCTTACACTGAAAAAGTATTTCCTTACATCCTGCAAAGAAGTTTTCTTACGAAGCTTCAAACTATGACCTCTAGTTCTAGAGCCAGCCATATCGAAATATCGATCCCTATCCACTCTATCATAACCATGAAGGAATTTAAAGACTGTCACCATATCCCCCCTTACTCTTCTAGCTTCGAGTGATGGTAAGTCTAATTCCCTCAGCCTCTCATCATAACTGAGATTGCGTATTTCTGGCACCAGTTTCGTGGCATGTCTTTGAACTTTTTCAAGCTTAGCTATGTGCTTTTTCAAGTGCGGATTCCAAAAGGGGGCTGCATATTCGAGTTTTGGCCTCACATAGGTTACATAAATATTTCTGAACATTTCCTTGTCCATGTGCCTGAAGGCTACCCTTACATTTGATAAGAATGTATATGCTGCCCTTACTATGCCATTTATATGTATTATAGTGTCTGGGGTTGCATGTTTCAAGGAATGGGAGAGTAGATACGGAGGTAAGTCATAGAGTGAAGGAAGTGAGTAAATGTCTAGGTGGCTTGCAAAGTAAGTGTGATGAGAAATAAGTATTTGGGAATGAATGCAATGAGAAGGATATATGAAAGGTGTGACTGTGCTGACAGCAATGTATGGAACAGAGACTTGGAATGCAACAGCGGATGACAAGAACAAATTGAATGTAATGGACATAAGGTTTTTGAGCAATATGACTGGTGTATCTAGAATAAATAGAGTAAGACATTATGAGATCAGGCGGAGAACAGGTATTGAAAGAAAACTGTCGGATAGGTTAGATCAGAGAGTGTTGAGTTGATTTGGACACATGGAAAGGATGAGTGATGAACGAATAGCAATAAGTGCATGGAGTGCAGAGGTTGTATGAGTTAGGCCAAGAGGAAGACCTAGAATGAGATGGATAGATGACATGATAAGAGTATTGGATACACGTGGAATGTCAGTGGAGCGGGGAAGAGAGCGTGCAAGAGGTAGGAATGAACGAAGATTGTGTAAAGGTGACATGGGCCAAATGGATATCTCACAATTACTAGCTCAGTGATCTGCAATGGACAGGTGTGAGGGAAGTTGCCATGTGATGAAGCGGTGGAGTAAACCAGCTGATGCTGTCGGGTCACACTGTAGATTATCCTTACCCACCGTGGCAACTCTTTATCCCAAAGAAGCTAAGATTAGTAGTTGAGGTGTGTGCGTAAATGCGCATTTCTTGGCTCGTCCACCCCCTTAAAAGGGGGAATGGGACCATGTGTATGTATAATAATAATAATAATAATAATAATAATAATTATTATTATTATTATTATTATTATTATTAGTAGTAGTAGTAGTAGCAGCATTAAATAATAATAATAATAATAATAATAATAATAATAATAATAATAATAATAATAATAATAATAATAATAATTGCTATTATTATTATTATTTTATTTTTATTATTATTGTTATCATTAATACGGAAAAACTTATAACCATCGCTTAAATTATGTTTTGATTTATTTTTCAAAATCACACCTGCAAAATAAGCATTATAGTAGGTTTTTATAGATGTGCTTACCAAGATCTCTAACACTTCGGGATTAACTTGAGAGAGAGAGAGAGAGAGAGAGAGAGAGAGAGAGAGAGAGAGAGAGAGAGAGAGAGAGAGAGAGAGAGAGAGAGAGAGAGAGAGAGAGAGAGAGAGAGAGAGAGGTTACACCTACAAGAGAAGTTTGAGTAGCGAAACTTGCTATACTTAGCTTTTTCACTGATGTGGTATCACTGATCCACTAAGATAATATCCGAAATTAAAATATACAGATGACATACAAACGCTTCTCGAGGCCTTTAAAGATATTGAAAATATTATTTTATTTATCTGTATTACAGAAATGACATGTTTATAACAGTGTTTCTCAGTGCAAGATTTGGATGTAAACTACTAATGAAAACGAAATTTTACAATTAAGGGGTGTCTACGGTAACCTTGACATTTCTATTTTAGCTTTACTTTTTGGGGTCTAAGAAACTTAAAGCTTTTAGACATGTTCATGCGAAATTATAAATAATGATATCTGTAACTATGACTGCTAAGTTAATTAATACTGTAATTATTATGAAAAATTGTGACTCCGATCACTTTCTGATTCAACTAAGAGTTCACGTTGGGATCAAATTCAGTTGGTCTATTGTGGCCTTATAAATAAACAGATCTTGATCGTCTAGGACTTACTAGTAGTCGCCGTGGCTCAGTCGGTAGCGTCTCCGACTCTGAGGCGTCAGGTCGAGGGTTCGCGCCCTGCCACGGTCTGAGGTTAGCAAAGGCATGCACTCAGCGTAAGGATTACATCTGCCAAAACAAGTCCTTCGCAAGAAGGCAACCGTCCTAGCCCTTGGTTGATAAGGGAGTCCGTGACGTAAAACCGGAACCGGAACGATCGTCTAAGACTTACTATCTATATCTTGCCATTCTACTGTCTGCCATGATCCTTACAAATGACACACACACACACACACACATATATATATATATATATATATATATATATATATATATATATATATATATATATATATATATATATATATATATATATATATATATATATATATATCACTGACAACATTGAAATTCTTAATTACAAAGAAATAAACACGAATAACTGAATATATAAGAAAAGTGGAATCAGGTGACTATATAACATATCACAATGAAAAGATATAGACAAGTCTTGAACTTAATAAACTACTTAATCATGACCAATTGTGACAATTATAGTAGCAAAAATCTGAGAGAATGACAAGACTGTACTTTCTTGTAATTTCAGAAAATCCAACAATATAATATGTATTGTACATTTTACATAAGTGGGTGTATGACGATCCACAAAATTTCCAAGTTATATACTTGTTGAGTTGTGTGACATAATGGCATTATTTTAGAGTTGTGGAGGCTTAGCAGGAGCTCCCGGTGTATTTGTTGATTACCTAATTGTGCTTACGGGAAAGAGCCCAAAGCTCGTATCTTTCCGTCTCCTCATCGGTTCCATTTTAGACTTAGTGATACTTATCATACCTGTCCTTAAAACTATGGATTGAGATAGCATTAACTACCTCCTCGCTTAGCGAATTCCAATTATCAACTACTCTTACACTGAAAAAGTATTTTCTTACATCCTGCAAAGAAGTTTTCTTACGAAGCTTCAAACTATGACCTCTAGTTCTAGAGCCAGCCATATCAAAATATCGATCCCTATCCACTCTATCATAACCATGAAGGAATTTAAAGACTGTCACCATATCCCCCCTCACTCTTCTAGCTTCGAGTGATGGTAAGTCTAATTCCCTCAGCCTCTCATCATAACTGAGATTGCGTATTTCTGGCACCAGTTTCGTGGCATGTCTTTGACTTTTTCAAGCTTAGCTATGTGCTTTTTCAAGTGCGGATTCCAAAAGGGGGCTGCATATTCGAGTTTTGTGTGTGTGTGGCGGTTTGGAGAAGGGGGAAAGGAGTAGTCGGTTTTTGAATTTGAACAGTTGTGAGTGGGCTTCTGACTTCTGATCCGTGCTGGTGGAGTTAAGTTGTGGTACGTGATACACATTATTTTTTTTTCTTATCTCGACCACATGCTATCTATGCTGTATAAAAATCAATATTGCTGGAAAAGACAAATTGTGTGGTGAAATGATGAAATCATTTGATGGCCAAGGTACTGTGATTGCCAGGCTAGCAAAGGCTGAGTTGGCGACGAGATTTGTGGAGATTAAGGATTTAGCCAGTTTTATACCTTTGTACCTGGAAGGAGAAGCATTGGCTCTGTATATCAAAATGAGTGATGATGATCAGCTAGATGCCAAGAAGTTTGAGAGCAGATTGAAGTTGGCTTTCTCACAAGGGACATTCGAGGCCTATGGAAGGCTTAGGAAGACACACTGGACAGGTGAACAAGTGGATATTTTTGCAAATGAGATCAGGCAGTTAGCAGAACTGACAGGATGGTAGGGAGAGGGTCTGGAGCGGGCCATAAAGCTGGCATTTGTGACAGGTTTTCCAGATCGGATCTCTATGGAACTTCAGCAGATAAAGGATGTTGAAACAGTAGCTATGACTGAGCTAACTTCAAGAGCCAGAGGGTTAATATCAGGTGGTGGGGGTCAGGAAGTGGCAGCAGTTGCGGCCAGAGGACCGTCATTGATAATAAGTCAGCAAGGGTCCCAGTTGCCGTGGGTCTTGCCATCACAAGGCCAGCAAGGAGGCAGGAAAGGAGAAACTAAGATGTTCAAGGGTTGGTGTTAAAGAACAAGGTGGGCTGCTATGAGAGTGCAATGAGAGAGCCTGTGAGGAAAGAATTTGACTGAGAGGTGGATAGATGAAGGTATACTGGTGCAGTGGGGGACGGAAGTAGAATTTGTAGTTTACCCCTGATGATGGTGGTCCAGCCATACAAGAACAAAGTTTGGCCAGTACTGGACTACCACAAACTTAACAAATATGTTATGTCTCACAGTGGAAATGATGCTACTGATGTTTGCAGTTATACGCTGAGGGAGTGGAGGCAAATGAGTGAGGCCTCTGCTATAGTTGATCTGAAGTCACCTTACCTGCTAGCACATGTTGCAGAGAAGTACCAGCTTGAGAATTACAGAGGAAGGACATAATGCCTAACAAGGCTGGGCTTCGGACTAAGTTCAGTGCAAAGAATCATGACCAAGATCATCAAGACAGTATTAAGCAAGAGGAAAAGGATGGAAGCGGCCACAAACTCGTATATAGATGATATATTGATAGATGAGACCAACGTTAGTGTAACTGAAGTTGTGGAGCAGCTGCATCTGTATGGACTGGCTACAAAACCACCAGAGCCACTAGAAGGGGGAACTGCTTTGGGTATGAGATTGGAAAAAGGGAAGGATGGTGAGCTTGTTTTCTGTAGGGGTAATGAGATTCCGGAAGTGCAAAAAGACTTAAGTAGGAGAGAGCTGTTTTCCATGTGCGGAATATTGGTGGGCCATTTTCCTGTGGCAGGTTGGTTACAGGTAACTTGTATTTAAATAAAGAGGAGAGCAGAGGGCATCAGATGGGAAGACAAGGTCGGGCAGCAAACAATGGAGATGCTACAAGAGATTATAAGGAGAGAGAGACAAGAGGACTCAGTGAGGAGAAGGTATGCTCCGAATTCAAGTAAGGTGTCGAGTGGTGCGATGCGAGCAGTATTGCCACAGGAGTAATATTAGAGATTGATGATGAAACCGTGAAGGATGATGCATGGTTGAGGAAGAAAGAAGACTATAGCTATATCAAGGTGGCGGAGTTGAATGCTGTAATAAAAGGAGTCAATCTAGCTGTGAAGTGGGGACTGCTGAGGTGAAGATAGACTCGGCGACAGTAGTTGGTTGGTTGAAGTCAACTGTAACAGCAGAGCACAGGATTCAGATGAAGGGAGCTTCGGAAATGATAGTTAAGCGCCGCTTAGGAACCTTGTGAGAGCAGATAGAGGAATTTTGGCTGGTGCTCGGGGCGAAGAGGAAGTGCTGGTGGAGTTGTTGAGTTGTGTGACGGAATTGCTTTAATTTTGAGTTGTGGAGGCTTAGCGGGAGGTCACAATGTAGATGTTGATTCTGTGTGTGTGTGGCAGTTTGGAGAAGGGGAAAAGAGAAGCCATTTTTAAAGAGTTGTAAGTGGGCTTCTGACTTCTGATTCGTGCTGGTGGAGTTAAGGTATGTGATAAACATTATTATTTTCTATCTCGACCACAATACTTTAAGCAATGAAAACTTTACTAAGGACCCCTTTACAATAATATTGCACATTAGACAAGTATAAAAATGACACCTAAGATTGTATAATAAATATATTGAAGGAATTAAGAAATATCTTTATTAACCCAGAGTAAAAACCTCGGATGAAGAGCTCCAGCAAGGCATCGGTGAGCTGTTACCTTTTGAAGACTGTAACAATTATATATGTAATATATTCATATTGTTTTTCGTAAATATTTCCTACATGCAATTTATGAAAAGTATGCATGTGACAATGGGCAGGGTTGTGATACCAATCACGTCTTATAAAACTTCAAGGTGATGAGATAGGGCCTTGTTGAATTAGATGCAGTCTCTCAGCTTTACAATATCCTGGGTTTTCGGAGTGGAGCAGATATAGCTTAGGATTTATTATGCCAAATAAATACAGCTTCTTTCAGAATTGTTCTGAAAGATTGCAATATTGCACTTCAATCTTAGGAATATATTCCTTCAGCCAACCTTTTCCACTGATAGAATAAAATTTAGCATATTTATCTCTTGGAAATTTCCTAAGTTACTTAAAGCCTAAGTTCCCAGTGTTGGGGAATCTATTTATCTGCACATTCTCTTTCATGTAGTTGGTTTTATAGTACAGAGATTGCAAGTCCTTGTACAGAGAATATTATTGTTTTTGCAATTGTGGCAGTTCGTATGAAATTCAATACTCTTGTCAGGCTAAAGTTTAGAACACCTTACTTAATTACTTCTGTTCTTGCACCTGATAGCGTCACTATATCATTGCTTTTTTGTAATCTAAATATTTTTATTGACAGTGTTCTACCATGAATAACAACACATCCTGCAGCTAGTTCTATCATATCTCTCAATGCATCATTAAATAACACCAGATCTATCAATTAAAATGCTTCGTGTTTGTTAAGTGTTAGACTTTAAACTCACTTTTATAATACTTTTTTTTAAATATGTTTGTAACATCTTTATTTACCTTCAGAACATTGTCTCATGTGCTATTATTATTATTATTATTACACAAAATACTGGTGTGGCCTCTGGTAAGTTTTGATACATTATGAATGGCATTTTCAGAACATTGACATTTCTGCTTTCCTGGTAATGGAGGATAAAAATTTCCACTCCTAATTGCAATGCAAGTTGTACGAGTTGAATAAAATGGATATTCTTGGTGAAAATGGAGAGAAATTCTGCCTTCATATTTTTACAAGAATCCAGGAGAGGATCATCTTTACATAAGCTGGCCAATATTCTGATAATTTCTTGTCCTAGTTTTCTTGTTACATTAGCTGCTTCAATTTGCTAATACGTTAAGAACACTTAACATTTTAGTTTTCTGGTAAGGGGGCATAAAGAATTCCACCCTTAACTGGCTTGTATGTTGTATGAGGCAGGTTGAATGGACATTACTGGTGATGGGAATAGGACATTCTGCTCTCATATTACTACGTGATGGACAATGAGAATAAAGGAGACTAGGAAGCAAAGGGGCTATCAATTCTTACCTTACTAAATTCTGCAAATCAAAGAGGCTAATTGAGTTAGTTGTTTGCTAATAGATACAGGAGTAAATCATCAGGGGTCCCTGTTTAACGTCCAGGTTCCGTTCCTGACAGCTGACTTAACCCGGATTATGAACGTGAATAGGAATACACCTAAATTCGAACCTGGGTCCCACAACCAAATTTAAAAATAAATACTCTAAAACATAGAAAAATAATCTAAGTTCTTAATCTAAGACATAAAAATTGTAAAATTAAACTTAACAGTATTGCTTACCTTCACTTGAGTAGTCTAAAACATAAGAATAGTAAAATTACACCACAATACAGTACAATATTGCTTACCTTTACTCGTGTGGTTGGCTTTCACACTGGAAGGGGCGTTGAAAGGAAGGGAAAGACAGGCTTTGCAGGAGGAAGCTGGAGAGGCAAAAGAACATACAGCAGATGATGGAGGTACTGGGGCTGATGAGTCTATAGAGGTAATAGGTATAGGATCTGTTGCTGGGGGTTCTACCTTCACGAAGAATTGGTCCAGGCGAGTCTAGAAGGATACCCTCTTCTCCTCCTCCAAAATTTCCTTGTAACACTGCAGGGCATGGTTGATCACTCTCTCGACCTTAGTGTACCTAGCATTGTTGAGTTCCTGAGCCTCAAGCTATGCCAATGCTTCCTCTACCAGGGCAAACGTTTCTTTCAATTCCCTGGTTGTCAATCTCTGGGGTTCTGGGCTTGTTATTTCTTCAACCATCTGTTCTCCAGTTGAATGAGGTCCTTGGGAGATAACTCCTAGCCATGAGATTCCAGATGTTCTTTTATATCATTAGACTCCACCTCCAACTTGAGCTCCTTACTCAGGGCAACTACGTTATTGGTGATAGCCTCAGCTATCTCTTCAAAGCCTCGGGAGTCATTCACAAAATAGGGGCACAATTTCTTCCATACCCCATTCAAGTTTGTCCGTCTGCTTCACTTCCTCGAAAGCATCAGCAAAATTCTTCACAGCCTGAAGAATATTGTATTGGAAGGTAAACCACCCTGACATTAGAATGAAAGTCATTCAAATAGGGAGGGTGACCAGGGGCATTGTCCAGCAATAGAAACACCTTAAAGGGTAAACCTTTAGACAAGGTACCTCTCCACTTCAAGCACAAAATGGTTGTTGAACCAGTCCTTAAATATCTAAAGGGTCATCCAAGTGTCCAGCAGCATTAGCCCCCAAAAGCAAAGTCAGTCTCTCCTTGCTGACTTTATGGCCTGGTGCTGTCTTTTCCTCCATGATGATGTATGTATGACTAGGCATACGCTTCCAGAACAAGCCAGACTCATCCACGTTAAATACCTGTTTGGCACAGTAACCCCCCTCCCTAATTATTTCTGCTAACACACTGGGAAGCTCTCTTGCCATTTTCTCATCACCACTAGCAGCTTCACCTTGCAATCTAAGGTTATATAAATTAACACGAGCCTTAAAATGATTAAAATAACCCCTACTGGCCACAAACTCTTCATCTGCACTCCCTTCCCCCTTTTCTCTTTTAAAGGCTTCAAACAATATTTTAGCCTTTTCCTGTATTACCATGAGGCTTACTGGGATACTGCATTAATTCTGGTCATCAAGCCAAAGCACTAGGAATCTCTCCATCTCGATCATAAGGTGACTACGCTGCTTAGTGATCACAGAGGGCATCATAAGAGTAGAACCTTTCACGTGGTCACGGATGCAACCTTTGTCTTTGATGATCATTGCCACGGTTGTATGGGCTAAAATGAGAACGCGGCAAATGTTCGTAGTAGTGTCTCCCTTTTCCGCTTGGTTCACTATATCAATTTTAATTTCCATGGTGATGGCTTTTCATTTCTTCGTAGCACTGCCATCAAAACTATCACCACTACACTTGGGAGTCATAGTAATGTCAGTAACAAATGAACACAAGCAAAACGAATGAGAGAACACATGAACACGTTGTACAATATGGTGGGTGAGAATAAACTGACTGGTGGTCCTTCTTTCTCTTCTAATGCCGTGTGAAGTCGTATTATTACACGACGCTCAACAATTTTGCATAAAATCGTATTTACGGCTGTGTTTGGTATTTTTTTTAAAAATTTAGTATAGTCCTTCAATATAACAAAAAACATAAACAAATAAATAGAGCCATTAACTTAATATATACGATACAGGCGTGCTGCTAGCTGTGTATTCGTCCGCTGCGCTCACAAACTGTTTAGTACACGCAGTTTGAACTTACCGCACCAACCAGGTAGGTCAGAAATTCATTAACAATATGTTAGTTATTTATTGGCCCATGATGTAACGGCAGAACGACGTAAAACGCATATCCCCTGTATTCAGATTTTTAGAGGTTATTACTAAAAATATGAGAAGAGAAAAAATTTAGTGCAATAAATTCAATTCATGTTCATTAGCTGAGGGAAGGCAAGGAATGTTGAAGCATTATTGCTTTAGTTTTCTCATTTCAGTTGTACCCTCGTTTTATGGCTCTATCAGGATATGATGTCATGCTTGCAACTGTATGTACACAACTGGTCAGGTCATAAATATACTGAGATTTTCCAAAACAAACAAGGAAATAACTACACTGTAGTATGTTATGGTAATGTAATGCTATGGAGAACATTCACTAAGGAGGTGGAATCTTTTCTCTTTCCAAGGAAGAGTGAAGGCAAAAGAACAAGCTGCAATATCGTCAGTATTTATTACACCTGCTGAAGCAATAAAATGATTCTTATCTAATAATCTAGAATTAAAATATAAAACAGTTACAATTTGCGTTATATTAAAACCCAAATACAATAGTTGTCTTTAAAAATGTTAATAAATGTTATTAAAGATTGCTGATATATTATTGAAGGATATAATGCTCTTATATCTAATATTAATGTAATCTATCTATAAATTCTAATATATAAAACTTTTCCAAATGATAACACTAATATACAGAATCTCTTATGTGGACATTAAGAATTAATGACTACATTACATATTTATGAATAACATTTTCCTACACATCTTACAGCTAATATTTATCTCAAAAATATTTTTTATAAAATATAGTGCAATTTCAGTCGTTCACTATATTCATAATTTAACCATTTTACATCCAAGAAATATATTTCTAATATGAGTCTCTTTTAGAAGATACCTACCCCTGTGGTTCAAGGCTGAAAGAGCTGGCTGTTGTTTAAAGATTAATGACTGCCTTATTTAAATTATATAACTACATTTCTATGTAAAGTGTTTAACACTGTAAAACGATTTTAACATGGTTGAGTTTCATCAACATTATCAAATGCCTAAAAACTGTATGTATTTTGATGTCTGATTCCTATTAACTAAACATGACAAAATATAACATATTTAATATTGGCTCCATACCTTACACTTACACTAAAACTGCTCTCATAATATAATAAGTGATAGTAACATGTACGAAGGAGAGTAATGTATCAGTGACATCATATTTGCATATTATGTAAATATGCAAAATTTGATTTATAAATAAAAGGTAGATGAGTACATGGACTATAAGGTAATGAAGAAACTAGAATATTGTTTATAGGAAACAAACATTCATGAATGGGATATAAAAAGTTACTGTCTTAGTGCAAGGCAAATATTGTTACCATACTTATTCACAATGCCATACAACTTGGGGGGGGAGAGGTTTCCTTAAGAGATAGGAGCAACACCTCTCTCTCATTTTCCAAACATTCTGCACTCTCCTGCCATGGTTAGCAATGTGGCTATAACAAAAGGAATAACAATTACAAGTATATTTAATTCCATCTCTAATCCTATACATTTACTCATTTTCAGTTATGCTGCATGAGCTCAATTTCTGTCTAATTACATTTATAGTTGTTCCAGAGATCTTGGAAAGACATTCATGTGTAATTACAGGCATTCCACTTGTATACCTAATTTGAGCTTTTATCATCAAAAGCATAGTAGCATAAAACATTAGTACTATACCGATGATATATGTTTTCAACAATAAAAGAATTGCTTACATTTGAAAGGAGGTCAGACAACCATAAGAATGCTTGCAAGCAGAATACAGTATACTGTACTTTGATAAAATGTATTTTTCTGTCTAATACATTAAAACTGAGGTGAGGAGGTCTACAACAATATGTGTCGTCATTAAATTTCACTTTATTATTTCAGTGATTATTTGCCTTTACCACAGCAGTGGATAGATTTCTATGGGGAAGGCATATGCAATCAAAACAAATATTCCGATCATCCACCACAAAAGTGATGTTTCGTTACCAAATATCCTTTTATTATTCACATCAAACATATAGTGAGAAGTGATAACCTTAACATAAAAAGGCTGGAAAAGTTTGATAGTAAGTGGTGTAGCCTGATGGCAATTGCCATTTCTAAAATACTAGATAGTTATGGTATTATGAAACTGATGCAGAAACAAAAATTCTTGTAAAAGAGAACTGAATCCTACTACAAGCCTCATTGCAGACGTTAACTTCAAGTTTATTGCATTTTTGATTAAGCAGTTCTATAGCACAAAAAAATTACCTACTGGCTCTGAGCAAGAATATATTTATAATGCTTTTTCACTTTTCTCTGACTTACACTACAACAAAAACTTCATGGGACAACCTACATATACAAAAATCAAACTGCGTATGCATCAAATAATATATAAACTTGCTATTCATGAATATCAATTAATACATATTTGTTACTGGCACTTGCTCTCATAACTGATATAAATTATCCCAAAGATAGCCCCAATATTTTTGTCATATGCAATTAGGTAAAGTGAGAATCTTTCATAACTATATTTTAGCTGTTGACTAAACATTCAGTTTCAATAAATCAATATGAGGTCTTAGCTCCTGAACAAAGACAATGTCCCAACAAGAACATATATTACGTTTACCTCATATGTATGATAAGGAAGTTTTTGAATTATGAGGATTAAGAGTGACTTATAGTTTCTAATTATATTCTGCAATCTGCAAGAGCTTGTCCTTTGAATCTTTCTATAAAAAAGATAATAGTCTAAAGACACCACTAATGATAGCAATCCATATCAAAAGTTTAAAGTTGCTCTTCAACTAAGAAATTACAGGATAAAGGATAGGATAGCTACAGCTATTATCAAATAAAAACAAATTTAGCTATACAATTTAATATACCATAACTACAGATTTAAACGAATAATCTGATGGAAAGAATAGAACTGGCAAAGTAACCTTGAAAAAAATGCTTTTTGATGACCAGTGCGTTTTTGTAACATTGTACAAAATACATTATTACAAAATCAGACTTTAATTAATAAAGCTTATAATTATAATGCCCTGAGATACCTGGCCAATTAAAACTTGAGTGATAAAACTGATTATGCAGTGCAATTCTGTACTTTGTATAGCATTTTTACAAGATAATATGAAACTCAGTTGGATATAATAGTCTTAAATTTTCAATACCTCTATGAAAGTAGTAATTCGATATAACGATTAAGGTCAAACTATTACAACCATCATAATTACCAAGCAGTACAAAGCACCAGTGCCAATATGGTGGTACCTTAGAGCAACATCCTCAAAGTACAAAATGTAATGACAATAAACCTTTTTATCACTGGTTTTGAAATATTATAATGTAATTTTTCCTTAGCATAACTGCATTTTACAAATTTCAATCCATAAGAAATTTAATATTTTTTCAAAAATGTTATTATTCAATATAATGTGACATTTTATTCATTCAAATTGCTCAAAAAGTAATAATACTAACATTTTATAATATAGGAACTCTTAGTGATATAAAATTAGGTAAAATATTAATAGTTCAACAAACATTTGCATAGCATTCAGTGTATACATCACAATACTTCCTATGGAAGGAAGTAAACAAAAATTTCATTAATGTATGCCTATGCATAGATTAAGTAGAAACCTTTAGAAAATGAAAAAAATTGTTTAGTCCTATGATGAACATTGTAAAGGAAATAAAAATGCGTTTCACCCAAGACTATCATTCCAAATAATCTTCCTTTCAGCATCAACTGGTACTAGTTAAACCATGACAACTAGCACAATTATTAACATTTTACTTTTACCTAGAAAGGGTGTTGTTGTTTTTATTTCAGTCCCCTGAGCTCCTTGGTCGAAGAGCCCCAAGTCGCTAAAGAAGATCATTGCCTATCCCAGACTTTCTCCAACAACTCTCAGGGAACATATGAAGTGTAGGTGTTTCATGTGGTTGTATGCAGTGCAGTCTTCCATAATGTGTTTCCTGAGTTGCAATCAATGTCTCTGGCTAGAATGAGTTTCCTAGAAATGACTGCTGGAGTCATATCTTGGTGTAGAAAAAATTGTATTATTGTGTGTGTTGAGAGATCAGGTACTCACCCAGGTGACCGAAGCCTCCCCCTAGTTCTCGTCCCCATGAGGGGCATGAGTTAGTTGAGGCAGTATGGCCTCTTTTGCTGCTTTTCTTTTAAGTTGCAGCTCTGGAGGGTGGACCTACAACAGATACGCTGCCACTTCAGGTCTGGGTAGCAGCAAGTGGTTATATAGGCTGCTTAAGGTCAGTTTTCTGAGGAAATATATCGGTGAACTGACACTAGAGAAAAAGAGATGAAATAGATTATATAAAGTATAATGGAGATAGTCTATTGAGGACATAAGATATTGGAACCTTGGTTCTTGACAAATTCTCTTCTCGGACAAATTTTCAGAACAAAAGACACTTTGGTTCTCAAATGCTGTCATGGGTCTCGAACAAGCAAGCAATGTGGTCATGCAAACCGAGGGAGTCAGCTACACTGCTGCCCCTACTCAGTGCACACTCCCGCTTGAATTCACAGTGCCTTTACTTTGAATTTCAGTGTCTTGTGTTTCTCTTTTAATTAATTTTTATCAAATAAGCCATCATGGCCCCAATGAAGGAATGCGACAGCAGATGTGAAACAAAAGAGTTGATAGAACCACAATAGAGGTGAAAAAGAAAGCACAGCCAAACATGAATATGTGTGATTCTCAAGCAGAGTTCAGAGGTGTCAAATCAGAGAAAAGAGAAAGAGAAAAATTCCTGAAGGACAATTACCTAGTATTTTTATGGAAGAGGACTTCCCTTCCAAACAATAACATTCTCTCCCATTCCCCTTCTTTGCCACCTTCCCTTTAGGTCATCAGCTCTTCTCCTTACAAGTAAAATGAAGTTGAAGCTTCATCTGTATTTCAACTATTTATTGTGTCTATTCTCTCTGAGCAAGAGTTAATTATTATCTTTGTTTTTGTAAGAGTTAATGTATTCTGTAATATTAAAGGTTTAAAGAAGCAATCATCTAGGGTTCCGGAATGAATTAAATCCATTTTACCTCAATTTATATGGGAAAAATTATTTTGGTTTGAACAAATTGGTTTTCAACCAGGCTTTAAGAAGAATTAAATTCGAAAACCAAGGTTCCACTGTATCTGCCGAAGTTTTTTTTTATTTATATCAAATTCCCAATTTGCAAAATCATATCTACTCTGTCATCCAATAATTCCAAGATCCAGAAATCTAAAATCCTTTCATCACTTTATATATCCTACATGTTCTTTAAGTACACTGTTAATTAATTACTGCAATCCCTTCTCAATTAAATACAAATTTAGCATTTACCTTTCTTTTACCTCTCTATTAATTTCTCCAAATTGTTTAAGAGCTCATATGGTTTATTCACTTTTCTACTGGTAAAAAAGTTATTGCTAATATATATATATATATATATATATATATATATATATATATATATATATATATATATATATATATATATATATATATATATATATATATATATATATATATATAAAGTCTATAATAGTAACGTATTGTTAGCATGAGTAATTTTTAAAAAAGTTCTATTTACAGATATAAGTAAATCAATCAACAATTTTAGGCATTAATTTTCAGTGCATTCATGCACACAGTAATGCTATTAAGTTCACAGTTTATGCCAACAATTTTATAACTCTATAATAAGGACCTCTCTGCTATTTCTTATTCAGTAACAGGGTAGGCTAATTATTCAACTCTATTTATGTGATTGTTCATTTATATAATCTTACCAAATTTAAATTTTTTTACTTATTCTAAGCAGGTTAAATATCTGGGGTAGCTGCAATATATTATCATATCTCTGCAACAATGTTCTATTTAAATAATTTCAAGTTTGTATGCATATCATACACACTTGCACTCCTGTCCTTCATATTTCTCCAAATTTCAGCAATATGTACTGTATTTTAGCTGCAAAAATAACTGACCTGCTTCCAGTTTCAATTAAGTCACTGAATTGAATGTTCTTTTAAACAATGGAATTATACATTATTAGCTGAAAATGACCGAAAGTACAGAGGGCCACTAATATAGAAAAAATTCTGAAGAAAATCTGGAGATATCAGTTGTTCAGGCTGTTAAATGTAAGTATATAAAAGTCATTGCACCACTGATTATCTCTTTTACCATTGTGTAATGGTAAAAAAGACAAAATGATTGTTCTATTATATTAATGAGGAACGTATAGCGAAGACAATGTAAAGAACAAAAGTACTTGGAATAAATATATTATATAGAAATACAGTATATGGAGACAGGTCGTTTAAGCTGTTAAATGTATGTTTTTATACGTCTGGCTTAATCATTACACAACGTTAAAATAGACAAGATAACTGTTATAATATATTAATGAGAAACATATAGTGAAGAAAATGTAGAGAACAAAAAAAAAGTGTAGTAAAGCAAAGAGGAAGACAAATAATAAAACAGATCGATGGGGTGGAAAGATCACAGGAAGTATATGGTATGTTACCCAAGAAATTTATTAGCACCTGCTCAGTGATGTGCAACTCAAATACAATGTATGGACTATGGTGGGTGGAATGGGGGTAATTGTAGACCTTCATCCCCAATTTGTTATGATGTGAGGGATGAGGTGAATGGGTCTTCCAGTGCATCTGTGTGCTTTGACTTGGCCACCCACCTTTCAAGAGGAATTAAAATCTTTGTATATAGATAGCTGATAGACTTGAAACAAATTATAAGAAAAATAAATTGCCAAGAATATATATTGTGACATACATAGCAAAAATCAATCTACAGCACACAGCTTTAAGTGAAAGACTGAGAGAGCATTCTATCAAGGGCTCACTTTCAAAGCATCAAACCTCCCAATTTTACTTCCTCAGAAACGACCACAGAAATGAAAAATCTCTTCTCTTGCAAAAGAATTTTAGGCAGAAGATAAAAATTGGGAGAGAGAGGTGGCGGATTCCTCTTTCAAATATAAAAAAATTATTTCAGCTTACCCCATGCAATATCAAAAGAAATTTGAAAAATAAAAAATTAATATGAGGGACTGATGATAATTTTAGATCATACCTAATTGGTGAAGTCCCAGAATTTCATGTAATATCATAATTTAGTACTGTATTGAAGATTCTGAAACTTGCAAAAAAGGAATGCAATTGTATAAAACTCTTCTTCGACTAGTCATGTGATACACTTACCACAGCTGGATTATAAGCCTCAGAATTAGTTCCTATAAGGATGGTAAACATTAGCTTGTATTACTAAATAGGGATGAAGTATGCACTGTGAGATAATTGTTGACATAGGGAAGGATGTTGCAAAGGAAGATCTTGTAATTATCATTTTAGTTCTCAATATGAATAAAGCTTTGCGAGAGAAAAGTAGGCAAGACTGTTTAGTCAGTGGGCTACAACAGTCTAAGATGGGGGTTTGTCTCTGGAAGGAAGGTAGTCCATACAGATGTCACTGACCAGGTGGCTGATCATGAAGGGAACTGCACAGTTTGCTTTGGAGGATATTAGAGGGGTTGGAAGGAGGAAACTAAAACAGTAACTGTGAAATTTATAAAAAGACAGTGAGAGCAGTAAAGATGTTGAGATGGTAACAAGATCATGGAAATAGAATTAAAAGGAAAGTATCTTAGGGTAGATGGCAGCCATACTATGGGATAAAAGATATGTAGAGTTTAAAGTTTTTGAAACTTTGCTCAATGCTCACTTCTTGAAACACCTAGAATCTAATTCACTTATCTCCGACAACCAGTACGGTTTCCGCAAGGCAAGATCCACTGGTGACCTCCTGTCCTACCTTACTCATGTATAGTTATCTTCTCTGAGGAACAATGGGGAATCCTTTGTCGTCGCCCTTGATATCTCTAAGGCTATTGACAGAGTATGGCACAAGGCTTTGTTGGCCAAACTCCCTGCCTATGGCTTTACCCCTTCTCCCTGTTCTCTAATTTCCAGTTTTCATTCTGACATTTTTATATCTGTAGTTGTTGATGGTGCGACATCTAGCCCCTTCTCTGTTACCAGTAGTGTTCCTCAGGGATCTGTTCTTTCACCCACTGTGTTCCATCTCTTCATCAATGATCTTCTAAAATCCCCATCTTCCTCTCTTCTTCATGCATTTCCTGACGATTCTACCCTTCACTTTTTCTCTGCCTTTTCTTCACAACCTTCATTTGCTACTCGTAATCAGTCGTCTCGTATCACTCTTTCTTCTACTCTTAACTCCGATTTGCAGAGGGTATCTGAGTGGGGCACTTAAAATTAAGTTAAATTCAATGCCTCCTAGACAGTTTCTATGTATCTCTTTATCTTCTTCTCCTCCTGATAACCCTATTGTCTCCGAAACTAACGAAATTTACCCTCTTAATTCTATCAATATATTAAGAATCCATATAGCCTCTAACTTGTCTGGGAGGAATCACATAATCCAAATTTCTAAATCTTCATCCAAAAAATTGGGGGTTTTGTTTCGTTTTTGTCATTACTTTTCCTCTTTATAGTTACTTGAAATCTATAAAGGTCCTATCCGTCCCTGCTTAGAATACTGTTCACACATTTGGGGTGCTTCTTTTTATACTTATTTCCTTGATAGGGTTGAATCTGAGGCAGTCAGACTCATTAATGATCCTTCTCTTACTTCTAATCTGGATTCTCTCTTTCTTCGCCGTAAGGTATCACCCCTTTCTCTTCTCTATCGCTACTCCTTCCATCGGTGCTCTGATGACTTGGCGAGTTGCATCCCTCCCCCACTGCCGAGGCTGCGTAACACTCGCCAAGCGGCCTCATCTCACAGGTACTGTGTGGAGATTTGTAGCTCGTGGATAGATCGGTGCAGTGACTGCTTCTTCCCATCTACCTCCAGACTCTGGAATGCTCTTCCTCCTTCTGTCTTTTCTATTTCATATGACCTATCTTCCTTCAAAAAGCGGATCTATCGTCCATATCTTTAAGTCCTTTGTACTTTGACTATTTTTATGTCTGTCGTTTTCCTTTGTGTAACTGTCGTAAATATTTAATTAAGAAAGTGAAATAGAAATAGCCCACGTGGTGTCAGGGGAGTCAAGTGGCGTAGCTGATATTTCCCAGTGGTGGTTTCCTGGGCAGGATGTGTGTTTACAGAGAAACGACAACAAGAAATATGGTTCAACCCATAGGACTCTAACACATAGGCACCAGTTGCCGATAGAGGTCAAAATTGTCACAAAGTTCAAGTCATTCCCACGAGAGCCAAAAACCAATATCCACATGCACCTGTGAAAATACACATATAGGCCCTCCTTGTGTCCGACTGGCCTTCTTGATAGCCACGCCCTAACACTACATGGAATGGGTGGGCACTCCCTTTGCTCTGAAAGCCTATTGGCAAGGCTGTCCAAGCCTACCACGCCCAGCCATCTTGGTAATACAAGAAAGTAAGAGGCAGTCAGATATAGAGAGTCTCAGTAAAAACTTGACAGGGGCACAAATAAGATCTTAGAGTTTTACCTTAAGGGGACGGGGAGCTTTGAGGTTTAGATAAGTGTAGAACTAAATAAAACTCATGTTAATCAGACGATGCATATCTGTTATCACCTAACCATGCTACCAGATTAAGTAATTATGAACAATAATACGACACTGGTGGTATTCTGGTGAGATATAACTCTACGACTTCAAGTCTAGCATAGTGTTAGGAAAAACACTAATACGACATAACATTATCTCATCTCTGACTTTTTCTTTTCCTTCGTCTTTGTGTTTTCTCATGCCCGGACCATTATTGATGAGGGCAGTTTTTGCCTTTCCTGGTGGCACACTCATAAAAAAAGAAAAAAAAAAAAAACCTTGTGGGAAAGAAAGATACACCGATTGGGAGGCTTAAAAATAGTATGGAAGGATATAGTCAGTTTAAAGAAAGATGAGGACTTGAAAATTTACCAGACAATTACAGGAGATCCTCGTAGAACGTCGTTCCAAAGTACATCGCTTTGCCATTACATCAGAGGCTAATAAATAATATGTAAATGAATTTTTCGACCTACATGGCTATTGCGGTAAATTCAAACCTCGTGTGCAGCGAATGAATACGCAGCTAGCAGCACAGTCGTATTGTTATCTATCAAGTTAATGGCTTTATTTATTTATTTGTTCATATATATGGTTATATATAAGGATTATATTGAGTAAAAACAAAATACCATACACTTATCCGTAAATACGATTGTTTTCAAAATACACACGAACACAGCTAGCAGCACAGCTGTATTTGTATTTATCAAGTTACTAGCTTTTATTTATTTAATTGTTTATATATCTGGTTATACTGAAGGATTATATTGAAATTAAAAAACAAATGCCAAACACATAGTCATAAATATGATTTTATTCCAGATAGTTTGTTGAGCGTCATGTAAGAACACGCGTCACATGGTATTAGAAAAAGAACCACCACTCAGCTTATTCTCGCCAACCATATTGTGTCTCGTGTTTTATCTACTCTCTCAGTTGTTTTGCTAGCTACTGACATTACAATGTCTGCCAAGGGTGTCAGTTATAGTTCTGCTGGTAGTGCTATGAAGGAAAGAAAAGAGAGGGACAAGACCTTGACTCTCAAGGACTTTTGGAAGTCGTATAATATTCTTCATGCTGTGAAGAATATTGCTGATGCTTGAGAAGAAGTGATGCAAACGAACTTGAATGGAGTATGGATAAAAGCATGCCTTTATTTTGTGAATGACTTCTGAGGCTTTGAGGAGACAGTTGAGGCTGTGACAAAGAATGTAGTTGTCATGATTAAGGAGCACGAGTTGGAGGAGGGGGCTGATATATAAAAGAGCTTCAGGAATCTCATGACAAGGAGTTATTTCACGAGGACCTCATGCAACTGGAGAAGCAGATGATTAAAGAGGAAGAACTTCCAAGCCCAGAGCCCAAGAGATTTAGAACCAAGGAATTGGAAGAAACGTTTGCCCTGGTAGAGGAATTGTTGTCAAAGCTCGAAGCTTATGACCTACATGTTGCCAGGTACACTAAGGTTGAGAGTGGGATCAATGATGCCCTGCAGTGTTACAAGGAAATCTATGAGGAAAAGAAGAGGGCATCCTTCCAGACTCGCCAGACCAATTCTTCGTGAAAGTAGAGCCCCCAGCAACAGATCCTGTACCCTCTACCTCTATAGACTCACCTGCTCCAGGACCTCAATTATGTTCTTTTGCCTCTCCAGCCTCACCTATCCCAGTCTCCTCAACACCTGCCTCTCCAGCTTCCACCTCCCAATAAGCCTGTCTCTCCCTCCCTTGCAATGCCTCTTCCAATGCGCACGCCGACCACACGAGTAGAGGTAAGCAATATTGTACTGTATACTGTATTTTTTTTTTTTTTTTTAAATATGATTGTGACACCAGGACGGGATAAAAGAAATTATAAAATAAAACAGCCCTCATCGGGCCTGGGCACGAAAAATACATAAACTAAAGAGAAACACAGATGGAGAGTGTAATGACTTGTCAGATGTGAAGGGTAGTGTAATTTTCCTATTTTTAGGTTTTAGGGTACAAAAGTAAAGGTATGCAATATCGTTAAGTTTTATTTTACTATTTTTATATCATATATTAAAAGCTTAGATAATTTGTCCCTGTTTTAGAGTACTGTATTTACTTTTAACATTGGTTGGGGGTCCCATAGGTTCGAATTTTAAGTCTTTCCGACTTATGTCAGCTGTCAGGAACGGAACCCTGATGTTAAATGGGGACCCTCTGTACTCCAACAATATTTTAGAGCTGTACTATTTAACCTCTTCACACTAGTAACTACAAGATAAAATGACACGAGAAAAAATAAGTTAAAGTGATCTTTGAATGAAGACAGATGATTTCATAGAGATAAAAAAAAAGCTTTGGGATTACATGGCAGAATTTTAATAGAGAGCTGAATAAAGACTAAAAGATTTTACCCTTTACCAGGATAAATAAGTGAAGTGGTAAATTATGACCTGCACAGCTTTCCCCAAGTGGTTATGGCTATAGTAAGCTGAAAAAGGAACAGAGGCGTGACTGGCAATTGCCAAGAAGGGATCCTTATATCCAAGTGGGGAAAAGGCTGGCAAATGTAAAGCTTAAAAAAGTTCAAAATACATACATGAATATAAAAATAAGGCACAATAAATAGATAAAAACAATAACATGCAGTCATATAGAAAAGTCCAGCATAACAGTTTCATAACTACATAAAACTATTGAACTGTTACTGCATCTAACATTTTTCTGGCATGTACTCCTTTAAATATGCATTTCAGCAAATAATATGAAAGAGAAGATTCCCAAATACCCTCTTTGAAGCAAGTGTCATATACTATAACCAGGGAGGCCTCATTGTATTTGATATGACATAGATGAAAAGTGGTTTTAATCATCACATCTGAATGATATGGCTTTTGATTTTTCAAGAAATTACTTAGTTCCAAGGGTGACGGAGGATCGTGGCATTTGATTCTATATAAACAGATCTCTTTATATATTTTCACCATGTATCACTTTAAGATTCACTTTTTTATACATGTTTTCAAGGTTATGTTTTAAATTGATATTAAATTTTTTTTAGATATTCGTTACACATCTCTTATTATCCCCTCACATCTGACAAGTCACAACACTCCCCATCTATTTCTCTTTAACTTTATATTTTCTTCGTGCCCAGGCTTGAAGAGGGGATATTTCTAATTGTGTTTTGCCTATCCTAGTGTCACAATTTTATATATATATATATATATATATATATATATATATATATATATATATATATATATATATATATATATATATATATATATATATATATAAAAACAAAAAAGGAGAGAGAAAGAGAGTAGAACGATATTACGTTAAGGACCTACACTAAATCAAGATAAAGAAACCAGTATTCTGTAAGTAAAATATGTAAATACAGATATAAATGATAGTTAAGAGGAATTAATGGACGTCATATTTCTTTTTTACTATTTGTTACAAATTTTATTAAGGCCAGTCCTGCTAAATTTCGTGGAAGAAACCATAATAATAAAAACTCTAAATAATTTTTTTTTTTTTTTTTGAATGTTCTATCTGTTAATATCTTCGTCTGATATGCTATAAAAATTCTGTTTCTTCTTTAACTGGTATATCTGTATTCACTTTGCCTCTTGTTTCCTTTTCTACTGATACATATATAGCTAATACAAGAAGGGATTCAAAGCAATACCTCTTATAGTGAATGTTGTCTCGTTAGTAACAACTTGCACTTAAAAGCATATTCTTTTGAATTCCTTACTTGAAATTGTATTATGAACAAACAATATAAGAAGCTTTCTACAAGCTTCTGGTACATATCAATGATTAATGATAATTACAACGTTATCAAACTATAGAAGACAATGTGATGTTAGTCATACAATACATATGGTATCAATATAAATACCATATGATCAACAATCTTTCCATAAAAAGCACTCCACAACTACAATGTACTTGTTAAAAGATTACACTACTACAAGCTATTGTGCTGAAGGTATCAATTACTGAATATTATAACTATTATACAAACCTAAAAAAATAAAGAATGGATTTCAGAAATGAGATCCATACTACTATCTTTTTTATACTGTATCTAAAAAAGATTTTAAAAGCACAGTCTCCTTGCCTTCTTTTCGGTGAGTGTCTCTCCATAGCCTTTATTCATAGCCTCTTCAAGCTTACTCTCAGGTACCTTTTTCACAACTCGCAGAGCCTCTTTGATTGCCTAAATGAGAAAAGTTAATATTGTGCTTAAAAATGTGCTAATATTCCTTATATGTTGTAAGAACTGAATAAAATGGGGCATGGGAGCAAAGGACTGACAATCTTTTCCTCCCATGCAACAGCTGATGACGAGTACAGTGTGATGAATTCTTGCAGCTCCCCCTTTTTGTTCAGTTGTGGGATATGATCTTTTGAAAAACAAAAATATTAATACTAAAAAATAGGCAAAATATAATGAAAATAAATGAGGATATAGGATATATTAATACAATAGAAGACATAATATAATACAATAAAGTCAACTGCCAAGAGTGAATTCCAAGGTCAAGCATTAGAGAGCAAAACATGCATCATATCAGAACATCCTGATAATATCCAAGAAAACACTAGAAGGGTAAAGAAGCAGCTACAGTAAGATGTACAGCAGAGGCTAAACGGTTGGAACACAACAAATAAACTCTTTATAACACTACCATACATTTTACACAGTGTATAGTAGAAAAAACCAGCAAAGGAAGAGAGGACCAAAAGTCATATGCTAGATTTACATAGTTAAAAAGACACAGCATTAGTCTTAACTTTGTCTAGATGGTTAACTATGGAGGAGAAAGCAATACTCTACATATGACTGTAAGAGCCCTGTGGGCTCTAACATAAGCTCAGAAAAGAAAAAGAATGGCATCTGAGTAGGAGCATTACATCCTTTGGAACAGGTTTGGTTATTTCAAATGAGTGATTCTTCCAAAAGAAAGCTATTAAGATGAATCACAAAATATTAATGGCATGGAGGGGTAAAGAAAAGTTTTTTAAAAATAATTTCATGGTTTACGGCAATTTTGATTTTTTAAATCAATAGTGGCTAGGTGTTGATGTTTCCTAAGCTGCCTAACCTAACCTCACTGAGTAAAGAAAGTAACCAAATAGGAGTGACCTCAAAGCATCTTTATAATACCAAATTTGGCATGTGGAAGTTGGGACGAGAAATGGGGTGACAAAAGAGTGAAAATAAGTGACAATATAGCGAGAAATGATCCTAAAAGAGCCATAATGAGGTACTCTGAAGCTAAAAAGAATAAAAAATAAAAATGGATTTGGGGTTAGGCTGTACTTATGATGGTAATCGAAATCATGTAGGTTATTTGATAAATTGATCAAGATCACTTATGGTGAAGGAAAGGTAATGTTTCTCTCCATGAGGTCAGAATTGGAGCAGTAACTATTTCTTTTTGGTATACAATGAAATCATTAGGCTGTATGACTTAAAGTTGTGAGTAGGATACCTCTACAATATCACGGAAAGAAATAAGTTAGGTAAAGGAATAGGAAAACTAATGGAAATTTACAATATGAATACTTTTGTTAAGGTTTCCTGCTATTCGTCATTAACTTTTAATTTAACAACCATAAAACCCTAAACTATAAACCAAGTCTTTGATTAAAATTAATAAATTCACGAGTTAAAAAATCATAAAATCACAATACAAGTCTAATTATGGATGTACCTCTGCTGTGCAAAGACAAAACAACATGCTCTGTATAAGACATAACAAATGAGTTACACTTACTAACCTCAGGCATCCACACACGAAAGGCATAATCAGCACCATTAGAATAGTCAGGTCTCTTTGATTTGATTTCTTCTCTCATAATATCAATGACAGACATTATCTGTGAAAATATGGCATTGTTGTGGTTAATAGCTATGACTCATTTTAAAATATTTAAAAAAACATTTCATATATTGCAAGGTATACGATATGGGAGTCAAGCATTAATGTCTGTCATTAAAAAAAAAAAATAGTGAACAAAGAAAAAGCACGAGCATAGGAGAACAGCAGATGAAGTAGCCCAGGCTATCAATGAGCTTTCAGGTGGTAAGTCACCTGGTATCGACACGACACCAGCTGAACTACTAATGAAAACAGGGGGTACTACTACCACACCTGCATAAACTCTAAATTCTTTGTTGGAGCCAGGATGGGGTCCCAAATGAAATGCACTTCTGGGAACCATATTTTATACATATGCAAGGGTTTTATTCAGTGGTATACATTTGTTTACATTCAATTTTTTTTTATGCTTCTATATTCAAACAGATTCTTCAAACACCTATTTACTCTCTCTTTTATCAATATATTATGGTTTACTGGGTCATGCTGAATTACTTGTTTTAAGGTTGAACATTTCTGATACTTCATCATTAATATTCAAAAAGTCTATCCCCTGTCCTTTATTGGGCTTACAAATACTTAATACCTTGGCTTTTTTTAATATTATTATGTATCAGAAAGATATTCTTTGTGAATACATAAGGTCCCCTACTTACAGACAACCGAGTTACGAACATTTACAGATACAAACAAAAACCTAACCATTATCAAGCATGTATTAATATATGTATTACTGTACCATGCTGTATTATTACATTATTATTACTGTCTAATATATATATATGCAAACTAAACTGTTATATCACAGCACAATATGAAGCAAAAAAAGGGGCCCATAAATAAAACACAAAAAGAAGCAAAGATGTACTATATATTACGACTGGATTCCAGTCCTCTTCAGGTACAAAAATTTTTTTTTGTACCTGAAGAGGACTAGAGTCCAGCTGTAATATATAGTACATCTTCGCTTCTTTTTGTGTTTTATTTATGGGCCCCTTTTTTTTGCTTCATATATATATATATATATATATATATATATATATATATATATATATATATATACATATATATATATATATATATATATATATATATATATATATATATATATATATATATATATATATATATATATATATATATATATATATATATATATATGCCTCATTACCCCTTGTAAGGGGGGTGGTCGAGCCAAGAAATGAGGATTCACCACGATCCACACACACCTCAACCACTCCTCTCAGCTCCTTAGGGATAAAGGGTTGCCACATCTCCCACCTTCCACCCTGCTAGGGTCACCCACAAGGTAGGCGGGCAAGGATATTCCACAATGAGGCCCGACAGCCACAGTGGTTTACCCCCACTGTTTCATCACACGGCAACTCCCCTCACAACCGTCCACCACAGTTCACTGAGTTAGCAGGTGCGAAAAATCCCTTTGGACAACGTCATATATGCACAATCTTCCTCCACTCATTCCAATCTCTTGCACACACTATTCCCTGTTCAACTGACATTCCATGTGCATTCAGTGCTCATTTCACACCATTCATCCATCTCATTCTAGGACTCCATCTTGACCTAACTCCAATCACTTCTGCACTCCACACTCTCTTCACAATATCATACCTCTCAAACACCTCATCTCCATTACATTCAACTTGTTCCTTTCGTCCTCTCTTGCATTTCAAATGTCTGCTCCATACAATGCTGTTGGCACAATCATACCTTCATATATCCTTCTCTTTGCATTCATTCCCAAACATCTATTTCTCATTGCACTTTTTAACCCACCAAGACATTTACTTACTTCCTTCACTCTGTGATTTACCTCTACATCAACTTGTCCACTCCTTGATGCATGTGACCCCAGATACTTAAAACTCTCAACTTCTTCAAGCAACTCCCCATTCACTCCTACATTCAATTTGCCAACATTAATACTCCTCATGCATCTCATGACTTTACTTTTACCAATATTCACCATATTTCGAATTTTTTTGCATGTTCGTTATTCGCGAATTTATTTTTTTTACAATCATCTTTTTAGGAGAGTTATTCCAATTTCACGGATTATAAACACGAGTAAAAAGGGAACTAGGTGTATGAATAGATATATATATATATATATATATATATATATATATATATATATATATATATATATATATATATATATATATATATATATATATATATATATATATATATATATATATATATATATATATATATAAACAATAAGCAAGCTTGCTTTCATTTCTAATTACAGTATAGACATTTGCTCATTGTCACATGTATAGCACCAAATACAGTTAACAAAACTAGCTAAATGCTAAATTCCAGAATCAGGCCAAAGGTTTTTCTGGTTTAACCTGGCCCCTTCATGATGGCTTTTTTTTTTACCTCACTAACCTTTGTCAGGGTAAGTTATATAAAATATTTGGTAAACCTGGCCTATAATTTTCTTTCAAGACTATCTTATTATTCATTCCTTTTAGATGTTCAACCCATCTAAATCGGCTCGGTCACAATCTCTCCAATAAGACATGCCTATTCCCACACTCATTCCTCACTTTATTGAAGAAATAAATTTCTTTACACGTTGCAATACATTTTAAGTAATGCCTTGCTCCCATCTACACTTTTTGTCCAGTACTTATGAATTGTCTCTTTGTAAAACAAGATATTTCTTATGTAAATCCCTATCTGCATAAAAATTTGCTAATCCATCTCTGCTTTTATTTTTTCCTGGCATATCACATGATTCCCTTGATTGATTTTATCGTCCAAACTTGGATTTAGATTTCCCTAAACTACTATCTTTTCTCTCCTTTTCATGCTAGCTAGGCATTTCCCAATTACCATCCAATAGCAACCTAGCTCCTTAATGCTCTTCTCGCCACCAGGTCATTTGCATCAATAACTACCAACTCTACTTTGTTCATTCTTGAAGTTAATTCTTAACACTCCCACACTTTCACATCTCTTGACTAACTCCTTTGTTGGCTTTACCCCTTTTTCTACACTTAAGACTTTCCGTAATCAACTGATTTAAATCCTCTCTCTTTTTAACTTCATCTTATAACCTTTGGTCAGAAAAGATTCTCCCAATCTAATATTGTTCTACAACCACATCAATTACAGCCATACATTTATCCATGATTCTCTGAGGAAGAGGGACATTATCCTATCCCGACTGGTCCTGACAAAGATATTTTTGCTTGTCATGTGGCAAAAAATATTTCAGTGGAGAAAAGGGAATAGGTAGCCCACTTCTTACTCCTCCACTGCAGGCAACTCTTACGACACAAAGGGAATACTAGGGTGGGATTCTTTCACTGCCCACAACCTGGGAAATCTTATTAATTGCTTACTATGACAACCTTCTACCAACAGTGGCAAAAATTTGTGAAAACAGAGCTACTGTATATTAGAGCTGGAAAGCTAGCAATTTATTCTGTCAGTCAAGCATGACATTAGATATATAAAAAAATTTCAATAACTTCATTGCTTGGAAGAAAGAATTGTGCGTACTGGTTATTTTCAGTGAGTAGTTAAAGGCAACTAAGAGGTATAGATGCAGGGAGGGCTTGCAATCTCTTCCTAGCCACAACATAACTGATAGGAAGGGTATGGATAATCAGGATATAATAAGAGCAAGCTGCTAATCCTATTTTTTTCCACTTGTGTCTACCCACTTGGATTTAGGAAGTTAGAACTCTGTGCTGAGTAAACTATTAGTAATACAGAAAATTATATTATATTACTTGTTCGTCATCTTCATCTAACTGGAAAGGGCCAATTCCACTCCACAGAAGATCTTTCCTTAAATTCATGTCTTGGTAATCCTCGTGTCTTTTGCATGAAGTTTTTTCATTAAAAATATTCCAAAGATGTTCCAGACACTCAGGAGATTTCATATACTTGACAAGTTTTATATTATCTGTTTTTCTTGCCTTTAGTGCACTCTCCAGCTTCCTCATATCTCTTGGTGACATAGCAGGCTGAAATTGGAGAAAAAATTTTCATTAAAATGTTAGGAGATTTTGTCATCTAAAGCATTCAGACAATGATTATGTTACCAACTACAGTACCCACCATTCAAAAGAATTAAATTACAGTAATTCCATTTTCCATAATTAACTAATAAAACTGCATACCCTATATTAGAGCAATTTCCTGGAAGTGAAAGGAAATTTCAGGACTCACCTTTATCATTCTTGCTATGTAATATAAGAAAAACTGATTTGGGGAAAATTTACCACTCTTACAGGAATACAAGCTTTTATGCGACTTCATTTACACTAAAAACCTGACCAACTTAAAAAAACAATTATAAAATAGCTTGAGTATCCATATGGCTAATGTTGCTCTATATAACCTTTCCACCAAATCTCTTCTGTTCCATCCTTACTTTTTCTTTTAACAAGAAGTCATATCATAGTGAAGTTTGCAGCCTGATAACTATAGAAAACAAACAAAGCCAGCAGTGCTTCACCATACTCCTTTTTTCAGCAGCTTTGTAGCAAGAGAGAAAAAATGCCGGTAGGAAGGAACTGTCATCTCTTTACTACCCTATACTCTCTTCTATCTGGCTTTTACAACATAACCTTAGTAAAAGAACTGAGGTAGCAATAACGTTAAAGTGAAATAACTGGAGCTGCCAAATATGACTAGATTAGTAAACTAGAATATAGTGTAAATAACGTTTAAACTTGCTCTACAAATCTTTTTCACAAATTCTTCATTATCAAGACTTTGTAGTTGTCAAAATCAGTTGCACTCAAGAATGAAAAACATTAAAAATCTAACACATAAATAAAACAATTTTCTTGAATACTCTAGTTTCTTGTACATTTGTTATATATATCGTTCTCTAACTCCATAAACATTATCTGGTGACAGAATTATAACTTGCATAATTTTCCCTCTAAGTAAGCAGTTATCTCCACAAATTCTTGAAGTTTGCCATACTGTCTTTCATACAGTCTGACATTAACAACCATGCTATGCTATGGATTTGTTTGCCTTGATATTGATCTCTCTTCCACTCTCTCCTAAGTGCCAGAGTACTTCCAATCCATTGTCAAACACCTTAAACTGTTTAGGTACTTGAAAACCAGATCATCTAATCTTACCTCAAATTTCTCAGCTTATCATCTCTACTGCAACTCATCAGCTAATCTCCTCTACATTAATTTTCAATTTTATCCTCTTATATACCCTATTAAACTCGTCTACCAGCTTTAGTAATAAAAATAAGAAAGAAAAAAAACTGTTGACCTCCCTCACTTCTGTCTCCCTCCTTCATCATACTAGCTTCTCAACTATAACTCTCCTCTGTAAGTCTCTGACTATGCAATGCATGCATATATATATATATATATATATATATATATATATATATATATATATATATATATATATATATATATATATATATATATATACAGTGTTCCCCTGGTTATTCGCGTTTCTTGGTTCGTGTTCTCACTGTATCGCGTTTTTTTTTTTTTATAAATTATTATTTTATTTTATGGGTATATGCAAAAATATTAAAATATTAAAAAAAAAAATTATCAGTATTTTAATTTTTTTTATTGGAAAAAAAAAAAAAAAAAAAAAAAAAAAAAAAAAAAAAACATCTCCATTTTCTAATTGATAAAAAAATTTATTTCCCAGCCTACGAATAATAAAACAGTAAAAGATAATAAAAAACATAAATTTAGATAGATAGATAGATACGTTTATTGACCACCTCTTTTGAAAAGTATAATCTTTACAAAAGGAATATCTGGTCCAAATTACAATGAATAAATACAATAGATTTTGTACAATCATCAAATAAGTAAATGAATTTTAAATTAATATACATTGTACTAATAACTGAATGATATATGTACGTACAGTATAACTCACAGTATTGCATCATGTGAAATAGTGTTTGATAGCGTACAATGTATTGGGGTCGCAGCTACGTGAGCTAGCATATATATTTATATTTCCAGTAGTTTCATGATTTTATTGATAAAAAAAAACGTATTTCTTAGCCTAAGAATAATAAAACAGTAAAAAATAGTAAACAGTATTGCACCACGTAAAATACGATACCGGTATCAGTGTTTCGGAAAATGCAAAGGCTCTCACCTACGTGACCTAATGAATATTAAAATTTTCATTATTTTATTGATAAAACAGAGTATTTCCTAGCCTAAGAATATTAAAACAGTCAAAAATAGTAAAAAACATAAATTTAGATATACGTACGTACAGTATAACTCACAGCATTGCGTCATGCGATATATGTAGTGTCCGATAGCTACATGAGCTAGCATATACATAAATTTAGATATATGTACGTACGTACAGTATAACTCACAGTATTGCATCATGCGAAATAGTGTCCGATAGCTACGTGAGCTAGCATATATATTTATATTTCCAGTAGTTTCATGATTTTATTGATAAAAAAAAACGTATTTTTTAGCCTAAGAATAATAAAACAGTAAAAAAATGGTAAACAGTATTGCACCACGTAAAATACGATACCGGTATCAGTGTTTCGGAAAACGCAAAGGCTCTCACCTACGTGACCTAGTGAATATTAAAATTTTCATTATTTTATTGATAAAACAAGTATTTCCTAGCCTAAGAATAATAAAACAGTAAAAAATAGTAAAAAAACATAAATTTAGATATACGTATGTACAGTATAACTCACAGTATTGCATCATGCGAAATATGTAGTGTCCGATAGCTACGTGAGCTAGCATATATATTTATATTTCCAACAGCTCTCACCTACGTGAGATAGTTCATGTTCTTTTAACAGTGCAGGGAGGGTTTATACAGTACGTAAACTTAAAAATAATTGTAAATGAGTATGTCATGTGATTACCACTTCATTCACCGTAATTTTATCTATCACTTTCATATAAATTTACGTTGCATGCTGTTATTTATGAAGTAAAGGGTGGTTTGTTAACAGTACAGGGAGGGTTTATAGTGTAAACGTAAAAATAAATTAAAATATCTATGTACATATAGGCGGATCCTACTCCGCGATTTTCCTGGTTCGCGCCGGGTCCCGGAACCGAACTACCGCGATAAGGGGGTGAACACTGTATATATATACCTAGTTCTTGTAATAACACGAAGATAGGTTCTCAGAAGTGCCGCGTATTGAAATTTTCGCATAATGTAACAAGTCATTTTCCATAAGAAACAATGATGCATATATACGTTTCAAACCCTACAAAGACACAATATACCAAAGATATAAGAGAAGTAAAACAATATTTTATGAGTACATAACAAAGCAGAAAGACCTGTAGTTATTTATATGAAAATGCAACTAGTGTACAGTATAAAAGATATACAGATTTACTGTACAGTAAACAAATTAATGCACTCTATTATGCGGTGGGCAACAGGCATACACTCAGACGTGCATGGAGGTGGTGAGCACGAGGATGCGGGAGAATGACCCTCTATCTGCAAATGTTTTTGCTCGAGTACCCTTTTTCCCTGACAATATTATATTGCAAGTTTGTTTGCTGTTTGTTCTTAATGCTTTTTTCTATTCTCTTCATAATATCCTATCGCATCAAGTGGTAGAAGAGGAGGAGGATGCGGGAGAACGAGCCTCTATCTGCAAACATTTTGCTGCCTCTGTATCAGCTGATGCACCATTGCACGCTATTTCCCTGACGATATTATATCGCAAGTTTGTTCTTAATGCTTTTTTTTCAACACTCTTCATAATATCCGATCGCATTAAGCGGTAGAAGAGGAGGAGGATACGGGAGAACGAACCTCTATCTGTAAACGTTTTGCCACCTACGTATCAGCTGATGCACCCTCACACGCTATTTCCCTGACGATATTATATCGCAAGTTTGTTTGCTGTTTGTTCTTAATGATTTTTTTTCAGCTCTCTTGCAAATAGTGTACAGTATAAAAGATATACAGGCATACACTGGGACGTGCATGGTGGCGGTGAGCACAAGGATGTAAACATTTTGCCGCCTCCATATCAGCCGATTCACCCTCGCAAGCTATTTCCACGACGATATTACATCGCAAGTTTGTTTGCTCTTTGTTCTTAATGCTTTTTTTCAATTCTCTTCATAATATTCAATTGCATTAAGGAGTAGAAGAGGAGGAGGATGTGGGAGAACGAACCTCTATCTGCAAAAGTTTTGCCGCAACTGTATCAGCTGATGCACTTTCGCACGCTATTTCCCTGATGATATTATATCGAAAGTTTGTTTGCCGTTTGTTCTTAATGCTTTTTTCAATTCTCTTCATAATATTCAATCACATTAAGTGGTAGAAGAAGAGGAGGATGCGGGAGAACAAACCTTTATCTGCAAACATTTTGCCGCTTCCATATCAGCTGATACACCCTTGCATCCTATTTCCCTGACGATATTTTATCGAAAGTTTGTTTGCTGTTTGTTCTAAATGCTTTTTTCAATTCTCTTCATAATATTTGATCGCATTAAGCGGTAGAAGAGGAGGAGGATGCGGGAGAACGAGCCTCTATCTGCAAACATTTTGCTGCCTCCGTATCAGCTGATGCACCATTGCACGCTATTTCCCTGACGATATTATATCGCAAGTTTGTTCTTAATGCTTTTTTATCAACTCTCTTCATAATATCCGATCGCATTAAGTGGTAGAAGAGGAGGATGATACGGGAGAACGAACCTTATCTGCAAACGTTTTGCCACCTACGTATCAGCTGATGCAGCCTCACATGCTATTTCCCTGACGATATTATATCGCAAGTTTGTTTGCTGTTTGTTCTTAATGATTTTATTTTCAGTTCTCTTGCAAATAGTGTACAGTATAAAAGATATACAGGCATACACTGGGACGTGCATGGTGGCGGTGAGCACAAGGATGCAAACATTTTGCCGCCTCCGTGTCAGCTGATTCACCCTCGCAAGCTATTTACCCGACGATATTATTTCGCAAGTTTGTTTGCTGTTTGTTCTTAATGCTTTTTTTCAATTCTCTTCATAATATTCAATTACATTAAGCAGTAGAAGAGGAGGAGGATGTGGGAGAACGAACCTCTATCTGCAAACGTTTTGCCGCTACTGTATCAGCTGATGCACCTTCGCACGCTATTTCCCTGACGATATTATATCAAAAGTTTATTTGCTGTTTGTTCTTAATGCTTTTTTCAATTTTCTTCATAATATTCAATCGCATTAAGTGGTAGAAGAAGATGAGGATGCGGGAGAACAAACCTCTATCTACAAACATTTTGCTGCTTCCATATCAGCTGATACACCCTTGCATGCTATTTCCCTGACGATATTATATCGAAAGTTTGTTTGCTGTTTGTTCTTAATGCTTTTTTTCAATTCTCTTCATAATATTTGATCGCATTAAGCGGTAGAAGAGGAGGAGGATGCGGGAGAACGAGCCTCTATCTGCAAACATTTTGCTGCCTCCGTATCAGCTGATGCATCCTTGCACGCTATTTCCCTGACGATATTATATCGCAAGTTTGTTCTTAATGCTTTTTTATCAACTCTCTTCATAATATCCGATCGCATTAAGCGGTAGAAGGAGGAGGAGGATACGGGAGAACGAACCTCTATCTGCAAACGTTTTGCCGCTTATGTATCAGCTGATGCACCCTCACACGCTATTTCCCTGACGATATTATATCGCAAGTTTGTTTGCTGTTTGTTCTTAATGATTTTTTTTCAGTTCTCTTGCAAATAGTGTACAGCATAAAAGATATACAGGCATACACTGGGACGTGCATGGTGGCGGTGAGCACAAGGATGCAAACATTTTGCTGCCCCCGTATCAGCCGATTCACCCTCGCAAGCTATTTCCCCGACGATATTATATCGCAAGTTTGTTCTTAATGCTTTTTTTCAATCTCTTCATAATATTCAATTGCATTAAGCAGTAGAAGAGGAGGAGGATGTGGGAGAACGAACCTCTATCTGCAAACGTTTTGCCGCTACTGTATAAGCTGATGTGCCTTCGCTCACTATTTCCCTGACGATATTATATCGAAAGTTTGTTTGCTGTTTGTTATTAATGCTTTATTCAATTCTCTTCATAATATTCCATCGCATTAAGTGGTAGAAGAAGAGGAGGATGCGGGAGAACAAACCTCTATCTGCAAAGATTTTGCCGCTTCCATATCAGCTGATACACCCTTGCATGCTATTTCCGTCACGATATTTTATCGAAAGTTTGTTTGCTGTTTGTTCTTAATGCTTTTTTTCAATTCTCTTCATAATATTTGATCGCATTAAGCGGTAGAAGAGGAGGAGGATGCGGGAGAACGAGCCTCTATCTGCAAACATTTTGCTGCCTCCGTATCAGCTGATGCACCCTTGCACGCTATTTCCCTGACGACATTATATCGCAAGTTTGTTCTTAATGCTTTTTTATCAAGTCTCTTCATAATATCCGATCGCATTAAGTGGTAGAAGAGGAGGAGGATACGGAAGAACGAACCTCTATCTGCAAACGTTTTGCCGACTACGTATCAGCTGATGCACCCTCACACGCTATTTCCCTGACGATATTATATCGCAAGTTTGTTTGCTGTTTGTTCTTAATGATTTTTTTTAAGTTCTCTTGCAAATAGTGTACAGTATAAAAGATATACAGGCATACACTGGGACATGCATGGTGGCGGCGAGCACAAGGATGCAAACATTTTGCTGCCTCCGTGTCAGCTGACTCACACTCGCAAGCTATTTCCCCGACGATATTATATCGCAAGTTTGTTTGCTGTTTGTTCTTAATGCTTTTTTTCAATTTTCTTCATATTTAATTGCATTAAGCAGTAGAAGAGGAGGAGGATGTGGGAGAACGAACCTCTATCTGCAAATGTTTTGTCGCTACTGTATCAGCTGATGCACCTTCGCACGCTATTTCCCTGACGATATTATATCAAAAGTTTGTTTGCTGTTTGTTCTTAATGCTTTTTTCAATTCTCTTCATAATATTCAATCGCATTAAGTGGTAGAAGAAGAGGAGGATGCGGGAGAACAAACCTCTATCTGCAAACATTTTGCCGCTTCCATATCAGCTGATACACCCTTGCATCCTATTTCCCTGACGATATTATATCGAAAGTTTGTTTGCTGTTTGTTCTTAATGCTTTTTTTCAATTCTCTTCATAATATTTGATCGCATTAAGCGGTAGAAGAGGAGGAGGATGCGGGAGAACGAGCCTCTATCTGCAAACATTTTGCTGCCTCCGTATCAGCTGATGCACCATTGCACGCTATTTCCCTGACGATATTATATAGCAAGTTTGTTCTTAATGTTTTTTTATCAACTCTCTTCATAATATCCGATCGCATTAAGCGGTAGAAGAGGAGGAGGATACGGGAGAACGAACCTCTATCTGCAAACGTTTTGCCGCTACTGTATAAGCTGATGTGCCTTCGCTCACTATTTCCCTGACGATATTATATCGAAAGTTTGTTTGCTGTTTGTTCTTAATGCTTTTTTCAATTCTCTTCATAATATTCCATCGCATTAAGTGGTAGAAGAAGAGGAGGATGCGGGAGAACAAACCTCTATCTGCAAAGATTTTGCCGCTTCCATATCAGCTGATACACCCTTGCATGCTATTTCCGTCACGATATTTTATCGAAAGTTTGTTTGCTGTTTGTTCTTAATGCTTTTTTTCAATTCTCTTCATAATATTTGATCGCATTAAGCGTAGAAGAGGAGGAGGATGCGGGAGAACGAGCCTCTATCTGCAAACATTTTGCTGCCTCCGTATCAGCTGATGCACCCTTGCACGCTATTTCCCTGACGACATTATATCGCAAGTTTGTTCTTAATGCTTTTTTATCAAGTCTCTTCATAATATCCGATCGCATTAAGTGGTAGAAGAGGAGGAGGATACGGAAGAACGAACCTCTATCTGCAAACGTTTTGCCGACTACGTATCAGCTGATGCACCCTCACACGCTATTTCCCTGACGATATTATATCGCAAGTTTGTTTGCTGTTTGTTCTTAATGATTTTTTTAAAGTTCTCTTGCAAATAGTGTACAGTATAAAAGATATACAGGCATACACTGGGACATGCATGGTGGCGGCGAGCACAAGGATGCAAACATTTTGCTGCCTCCGTGTCAGCTGACTCACACTCGCAAGCTATTTCCCCGACGATATTATATCGCAAGTTTGTTTGCTGTTTGTTCTTAATGCTTTTTTTCAATTCTCTTCATAATATTTGATCGCATTAAGCGGTAGAAGAGGAGGAGGATGCGGGAGAACGAGCCTCTATCTGCAAACATTTTGCTGCCTCCGTATCAGCTGATGCACCATTGCACGCTATTTCCCTGACGATATTATATAGCAAGTTTGTTCTTAATGTTTTTTTATCAACTCTCTTCATAATATCCGATCGCATTAAGCGGTAGAAGAGGAGGAGGATACGGGAGAACGAACCTCTATCTGCAAACGTTTTGCTGCCTACGTATCAGCTGATGCACCATCACACACTATTTCCCTGACGATATTATATCGCAAGTTTGTTTGCTGTTTGTTCTTAATGATTTTTTTTCAGTTCTCTTGCAAATAGTGTACAGTATAAAAGATATACAGGCATACACTGGGACGTGCATGATGGTGGTGAGCACAAGGATGCAAACATTTTGCCGCGTCCGTATCAGCCGATTCATCCTCGCAAGCTATTTCCCCGACGATATTATATCGCAAGTTTGTTTGCTGTTTGTTCTTAATGCTTTTTTTCAATTCTCCTCATAATATTCAATTGCATTAAGCAGTAGAAGAGGAGGAGGATGTGGGAGAACGAACCTCTATCTGCAAACGTTTTGTTGCTACTGTATAAGCTAATGCACCTTCGCACACTATTTCCCTGACGATATTGTATCGAAAGTTTGTTTGCTGTTTGTTCTAAATGCTTTTTTCAATTCTCTTCATAATATTCAATCGCATTAAGTGGTAGAAGAAGAGGAGGATGCGGGAGAACAAACCTCTATCTGCTAAGATTTTGCCGCTTCCATATCAGCTGATACATCCTTGCATGCTATTTCCCTGACGATATTTTATCGAAAGTTTTTTTGCTGTTTGTTCTTAATGCTTTTTTTCAATTCTCTTCATAATATTTGATCGCATTAAGCGGTAGAAGAGGAGGAGGATGCGGGAGAATGAGCCTCTATCAGCAAACTTTTGCTACTTCTGTATCAGCTGATGCACCCTTGCAAGCTATTTCCCTGACGATATTATATTGAAAATATGTTTGCTATTTGTTTTTAATGTTTCTTTTTAAATTTTCTTCATAATATCAGATCGCATTAATCGGTAGAAGACGAAGAGGATGGCGGAAAAGTGCCTCCGAGGCGATCGATTTTTTACTAAAATGAAAATTTTTGTTTCAAATTATTTTGCATGGGTGTTATTCGCGAATTTCGTATTTTTTGGGGGGGCGTAATTGCAATTTCGCGGTTAAAAAAAACGTGGAAAAAACTAACAAGGCGTATTCTCTACACGCTATTTCCCTGACGATATTATATCGAAAGTATGTTTGTTGTTTGTTCTTAATGCTTCTTTTAATTCTCTTCATAATATTTGATCGCATTAAGCGGTAGAAGAGGAGGAGCATGCGGGCGAACGAACCTATATCTGCAAACGTTTTGCCTCCTCCGCATCAGCTGATATACCCTTGCACGCTATTTCCCTGACGATATTATATCGAAATTTGTTTGCTGTTTGTTCTTAATACTTTTTTTTCAATTTTCTTCATAAAATTTGATCGCATTAAGCAGTAGAAGAAGGAGGATGCGGGAGAACGAACCTCTATCCGCAAACGCTTTGCCCCTTCTGTATCAGCTGATGCACCCTCGCACGCTATTTCCCTGACGATATTATATTGAAAGTTTGTTTGCTGCTTTGTTCTTAATGCTTTTTTTCCATTATCTTCATAATATCTGATCGCATTATGCGGTATAAGATGAGGAGCAGGACGGAAAAGTGCCTCCAAGGCGGTCGATTATTTACTAAAATGAAAACTTTTTTTTTCGAATTTCTTTGCATAGGTGTTATTTGCAAATTTCGTATTTTTTTACTATTAGTTTTTAGGGGCGTTATTCCACTTTCGCAGATTATAAACACATGTAAAAATCGAACTACGTGTATACAGTAATCCCTCGCTATATCGCGGTTCACCTATCGCATATTCAGTGAATCGCGGATATTTTTTTTTGTGGGAAAAAAAAAAATGAGGATGATGATGATTTTGACACCAGGATGGACCAAAAAATGATAAAATAAAACAGCCTTTATCAGGCTGCAAAGAGAAACAGAGATGGAGAGCGTAATGACCTGTCGGATGTGAATGGATTATAAAAGATGTGTAATGAATATCTAATTCTCTGCTGGGTTTTAATATACCTCTGCATTACTTTCATGATGTCTATTCCAAAAATTCTCCGTAGAGCTTACTATTATTACTATTATTGGCGACAATAATTTTCCTTGGATGATCATTGTGGAGATTATTATCATTATTATTATTATTGTTATTAAGGGCTCAT
>JAXCGZ010002535.1:5000-22500 GCA_037179515.1 Halocaridina rubra
ACAGAAGGTTAAAAGGAACCCAACCTTATAGCTTATATCTGCTATACTTAGGAATGAACGCATTCTAACTGAATGCCACTATGTTCATATTACAGATTCCCCAACCTCACTCGTGGCTTCATTTTAGCATTTAATTCAATTCCCAATCTCATTAGGGCCATGAAATAACCAATAAGCACATTATATATGTGAAAACATGAATCATTTTTTTTACCCCGACCGGGACTCGAACCTAGGGGAATCTGTAATATGAACATAGTGGCATTCAGTTAGAATGCGTTCATTCCTAAGTATAGCAGATATAAGCTATAAGGTTGGGTTCCTTTTAACCTTCTGTGGTGTAGTGGTAGCGCCTTGACTTAGTAATCATAAGTCCTAGGTTCGAGTCCCGGTCGGGGTAAAAAAAAATGATTCATGTTTTCACATATATAATGTGCTTATTGGTTATTTCATGGCCCGAATGAGATTGGGAATTGAATTAAATGCTAAAATGAAGCCACGAGTGAGGTTGGGGAATCTGTAATATGAACATAGTGGCATTCAGTTAGAATGCGTTCATTCCTAAGTATAGCAGATATAAGCTATAAGGTTGGGTTCCTTTTAACCTTCTGTGGTGTAGTGGTAGCGCCTTGACTTAGTAATCATAAGTCCTAGGTTCGAGTCCCGGTCGGGGTAAAAAAAATGATTCATGTTTTCACATATTTAATGTGCTTATTGGTTATTTCATGGCCCGAATGAGATTGGGAATTGAATTAAATGCTAAAATGAAGCCACGAGTGAGGTTGGGGAATCTGTAATATGAACATAGTGGCATTCAGTTAGAATGCGTTCATTCCTAAGTATAGCAGATATAAGCTATAAGGTTGGGTTCCTTTTAACCTTCTGTGGTGTAGTGGTAGCGCCTTGACTTAGTAATCATAAGTCCTAGGTTCGAGTCCCGGTCGGGGTAAAAAAAATGATTCATGTTTTCACATATATAATGTGCTTATTGGTTATTTCATGGCCCGAATGAGATTGGGAATTGAATTAAATGCTAAAATGAAGCCACGAGTGAGGTTGGGGAATCTGTAATATGAACATAGTGGCATTCAGTTAGAATGCGTTCATTCCTAAGTATAGCAGATATAAGCTATAAGGTTGGGTTCCTTTTAACCTTCTGTGGTGTAGTGGTAGCGCCTTGACTTAGTAATCATAAGTCCTAGGTTCGAGTCCCGGTCGGGGTAAAAAAAAAAAAATGATTCATGTTTTCACATATATAATGTGCTTATTGGTTATTTCATGGCCCGAATGAGATTGGGAATTGAATTAAATGCTAAAATGAAGCCACGAGTGAGGTTGGGGAATCTGTAATATGAACATAGTGGCATTCAGTTAGAATGCGTTCATTCCTAAGTATAGCAGATATAAGCTATAAGGTTGGGTTCCTTTTAACCTTCTGTGGTGTAGTGGTAGCGCCTTGACTTAGTAATCATAAGTCCTAGGTTCGAGTCCCGGTCGGGGTAAAAAAAATTATTCATGTTTTCACATATATAATGTGCTTATTGGTTATTTCATGGCCCGAATGAGATTGGGAATTGAATTAAATGCTAAAATGAAGCCACGAGTGAGGTTGGGGAATCTGTAATATGAACATAGTGGCATTCAGTTAGAATGCGTTCATTCCTAAGTATAGCAGATATAAGCTATAAGGTTGGGTTCCTTTTAACCTTCTGTGGTGTAGTGGTAGCGCCTTGACTTAGTAATCATAAGTCCTAGGTTCGAGTCCCGGTCGGGGTAAAAAAAATTATTCATGTTTTCACATATATAATGTGCTTATTGGTTATTTCATGGCCCGAATGAGATTGGGAATTGAATTAAATGCTAAAATGAAGCCACGAGTGAGGTTGGGGAATCTGTAATATGAACATAGTGGCATTCAGTTAGAATGCGTTCATTCCTAAGTATAGCAGATATAAGCTATAAGGTTGGGTTCCTTTTAACCTTCTGTGGTGTAGTGGTAGCGCCTTGACTTAGTAATCATAAGTCCTAGGTTCGAGTTCCGGTCGGGGTAAAAAAAAAAAAAAAAAAAAAAAAAAAAAAAAAAAAAATCATTCATATATATATATATATATATATATATATATATATATATATATATATATATATATATATATATATATATATATATATATATATATGTATATATATATATCTATCTTCTTCCTCTATTTGCGTTCCCATTTTCATATGGGGTCGCATCAGTCTCTCGACTGCTATCCATGGGTTTTGGCAAAAGGGTTTTACAGCCGGATGCCCTTCCTGACGCCAACCCTCCCCATTTTTCCGGGCTTGGTACCGGCACTGGGCTGCTATTTCTAGTAACCCAGAGGCTGGGTTTATATATATATATATCTATATATATATATATATATATATATATATATATATATATATATATATATATATATATATATATATATATATATATATATATATATATATATATATATATATATATATATATATATATATATATATATATATATATATATATATATATATATATATATATATATATATATATATATATATATATATATATATATATATATATATATATATATATATATATATATATATATATATATATATATATATATATATATATATATATATATATATATATATATATATATATATATATATATATATATATATATATATATATATATCTATATATATATTTATATATATATATATATATATATATATATATATATATATATATATATATATATATATATATATATATATATATATATATATATATATATATGTAGTCGCCGTGGCTCAGTCGGTAGCGACTCCGACTCTGAGGCGTCAGGTCGAGGGTTCGCGCCTTGTCACGGTCTGAGGTTAGCAAAGGCATGCACTCAGCGTAAGGATTACATCTGCCAAAACAAGTCCTTCGCAAGAAGGCAACCGTCCTAGCCCTTGGATGATAAGGGAGTCCGTGACGTAAAACCGGAACCGGAACCATATATATATATATATATATATATATATATATATATATATATATATATATATATATATATATATATATATATATATATATATATATATATATATATATATATCTATATATATATCTATATATATATATATATATATATATATATATATATATATATATATATATATATATATATATATATATATATATATATATATATATATATATATATATATATATATATATATATATATATATATATATATATATATATATATATATATATATATATATATATATATATATATATATATATATATATATATCTATATCTATATCTATATCTATATCTATATCTATATATATATATATATATATATATATATATATATATATATATATATATATATATATATATATATATATATATATATATATATATATATATATATATATATATATATATATATATATATATATATATATATATATATATATATATATATATATATATATATATATATATATATATATATATATATATATATATACATATATACATATATACATATATATATATATATATATATATATATATATATATATATATATATATATATATATATATATATATATATATATATATATATATATATATATATATATATATATATATATACATATATACATATATACATATATACATATATACATATATATATATATATATATATATATATATATATATATATATATATATATATATATATATATATATATATATATATATATATATATATATATATATATATATATATATATATATATATATATATATATATATATATATATATATATATATATATATATATATATATATATATATATATATATATATATATATATATATATATATATATATATATATATATATATATATATATATATATATATATATATATATATATATATATATATATATATATATATATATATATATATATATATATATATATATATATATATATATATATATATATATATATATATATATATATATAGATAAATATATATATATATATATATATATATATATATATATATATATATATATATATATATATATATATATATATATATATATATATATATATATATATATATATATATATATATATATATATATACATGTGTGTGTGTGTGTGTGTGTGTGTGTGTGTTCAAACTTTTGATACATTCTCAACAAGAAAAAACTTCCATTATGATGAAAACATACATACATATACACATGCTTCATTCCCCATTGCAACCGGAATGACCTAGCCCAGAAACGCGTATTCATCACGATCCACACATACCTCAATCACTCCATTCAGTTCCTTGGGGAAAAACTTTTTCCTAGTCTCTAAATATAGGAATATATGAACTTGGACAATATGATCTGCAAGCAAACAGTTCATTGCCATAAGTCAAGTGAGATAAAGTTAAAAAGAAGGACGCACAAATAAAAATCGCCAACTGACAGCAATAGCTAATTTAGAATCTTATGAGGCATATGCCATCTTGGCATATAGACTAATCGGAAGAAGGGATCAATGAGCGCCTAGTGGATTTTTTGTTGGCAACTGTTTTATTCAATTCTTTGAAGTGTCTGTTTTAAGATTTTGACATGTAACAGGATCAAATATTGTCCCACGGGGCTCGTTTTTACCCTTTGGTACGTGGATGCCAACCATAGAAACATTAGAAAGTTGCATAACTTTTGAACTAAACAGCTTGCAGGGACAAATGAACACATTTCCCCATACAAATTTGTCCAAAAAATGTATTGAAATAGATCATTTTTAGCTTTAGGCATATCTTGACTCAATATATGGAATATAATAAGATTTTTTTTTAAATGTTTTTGTAAATATACTTTGATGTAAATTGAAAGTCCTTTAAGGCATGCAAATAAATTCCAAATCCATATTCTCACATTTGCTTAAGTCTTTTTTGCCCTACACTACTAACGAGCACCATGATCATCATCATCATCATCATCATCATCATCATCATCAGAAAAGAGATCGTCAAAGTCAATCTCTTGGATTTCCACCTCTTCCTCATCATCACACTCATAACCTCCATTTTCCCCAACCAAAGTCTCTGAGATATTGTTTATAAAAAGCTTTTCCTTATCTAACTCCTCTCTCTGTGCCAGTATCTTGATGAGAGAAGAAGGGAATGTAGTTCCAAGTGGACTTTAACACCCCCTCACCCACCGTCTTCTTCCAGCTTATACCCTAATCAAAGGGCTTGGGCCTCTTAAATACTGGCTGGTCTGCTCTCTTGTAGCAAACAACTCTGTAGTTAGATTGCTGTACTTGGGGGATGAGGCAGACCTTGGAAGGAGCCAGGCGTTCAATATCTAATTTGGAGTGCAAGCTCAGAATTTCGTCATCACCCACCATTTTTCCAGCATCTTGGTACGCATGGCATCAACTGACTTTATTTGAGAATAGCCATACATGAGACAGGTGAATGCCTCCATCTCCTGCTGCAGTTCATCAGGCATCAACCACGAAGTGCCAAGTTTGCTAAAAGCAATTTGATACTTAGGGTTCTTCTGCAGTTTCATTAGCGATTCACCTTGCCCTTGCCTTTGAATGCACCCTTGCGGCAGGTCAAATACTCTTCCTCATCCTGGAGCAGATATTGAAGGACTGTGGCCTTGTTTGTCTTTGCATAGAAACTGTCGGGGGAACGTAGTACATGAGGAACAGGTGACATGGGGTAATGCCTGAGTTCCTCAAGGTCAGTAGGTGCATCAAGCATCTGTTACTTAACAAGCAACTGGAAGGCGAGGTTGCTCTGCTCCTGGTACATGAAGTACTGCAAAAGAAAGAGATGAAGTACGCTAGTGAAATGTTAATTTTAAAGATCAGGTTTTTCAAACAAATTACGACGTAGCTTTTAGTAAGTTGTCGACCAACTTGACATACTCTATTTGCAGGTATGTTTTGATCAACAATTGTTTTTCTGTGCATATAAGAAACCACATGTACTCAAAGTCTTAACTAATAATTCAACGACACTCGTACCCTAAAAGATCACTAGCTCGTTGAGAATTCTGGTTACAGGAAATATTTTATCTTAGGAACCCTCTCATAGTGAAGGGGTCAATCAGTGGTGTCAGAGCTCACCTTGCCTTGTGCAGATGTGAACTTAACCTTCTTGTTGCTGTGATCCATTGTCTTTAGGTTAAGCTTCTTGAGGCGATCGAAGAACTCCTTCTTCAGGAAACAAAACGCTCCTATATAAATTTCTCTAAAATATTAGAAAAAATTGTTGCATGCCAACTTATGTCATATTTAGAATCAAATAGAATATTAAGTATTAACCAGCATGGTTTCAGACCGAAACTTTCGACGGAAACTGCACTGCTTAAAGTATATATAATAATATAGATATGAAAAAAAATATCTCTTCTCGTATTATTAGACTTATCAAAAGCTTTCGACAGTGTAAACCATGAAATTCTTTTAAGTAAATGTATTAACTTAAATATTGATCCAAGCTGGTTTAGCGAGTATCTATCTAATCGTAAACAGTCCATACGTCTTAACAACATTATCTCTGTGCCAAAAAATGTATCATTTGGTGTTCCACAGGGATCAGTACTTGGTCCTATCCTCTTCTCCATTTACGTAAATGATCTATCTTCTTTCATTTCTGACTGTCTAGTCGTACAATATGCAGATGACACTCAACTACTCCTTAGTGGTGATATTAATAATCTCCCAGAGCTAACTTTAAGAGCAGAAAACACTCTGTCAAAAATTAAAACCTATTTCCAAGAAATTGGGCTGTTAATTAACGAAAGTAAAACACAGTGCATATTTATTGGTTCAAGGTTCCACATAGCACAAATTCCAGAAAACACAACAATTAATTTTTGCGACAATATTATCACACCTAGCAAAACACTCAAAAACCTAGGAATTCACTTTGATAACCAAATGTTGTTTGATTCCCACCTAGATAAAGTATGCAAAAAGGTTACAGGAACATTTATGTACTTATCACGTATAAAAGACAATTTTGAGACTACCACTCGAATAACTGTTGTTGAATCTCTAGCCCTAAGTCACATTAATTACTGCACAACTGTTTGGGGAGCTACCACTAAGACTCAGATAAACAGAATACAGAAGCTTATTAATTTTGCAGCTCGAGTTGCCGTGGGAGGAATAAGAAAATATGACCACATCACACCAGCTCTCAATAAACTTGGGTGGCTGTGGGCAGAAAATAAGTTCGCTTATGCTATTTATGTTTTTGTATTCAAAATTTTGGACCATCATTATCCTAGCTGGCTATTTGATTTAAAAACAGTCAGGGATATAAGGGGAACCAACACAAGACAGAGCAGTGAGCTCTTTATTCACAGAACAAACACAGAAGCAGGTTCAAAGATGATCACTATCAAAGGGCCAACACTCTGGAATAATATTCCAGAGCATCTTAAAAATGCATCCTCTTTCACAGCTTTCAAAGGCAAACTATATAGCTTTCTTTTGGACAAATAGTTGCTGCTCATTAAGAACTAATTATTCTCATTGTAAGGAAACAAATATGGAAATGATGTCGATAATAACGATCCTGTATCTAGTGGCATACTTACTACTTTATTATTAACATTATTGTTAACATTTTTATTACAGCATTATTATTTTCTATGAACGCTACATTTAATTTAACTATATGTCTAACCCTCTTATTTGTTAGTTTAATTACATGTCTACTTATAAGTTACTATTAATGTTGAATAACCATTGTACAAAATGGAAATAAATGTTTTTGTTTGTTTTGTTTGTTTGTTTGCAACCTCAGCCTGTAGTACATCTGCCTCGATGTCTTGATTCATTGGAGCCCCAGATGCTAGGGAGAAAAGACGGTTTTGTCAGGGACCATGCAAGGGTTTGTAAAGCCTCTGATGGCTGTGATGACCCTCTGCACTGCATCAGCATACTTCTTGATCTGAACTGGATCTAGTTCACGATGTTTCCCTGCCTTTGGAAAGTCTGGATCTTCAATCATGCTGCATATCTCAAGATTGAGTTTGTAGAGTTGAGCACATGCAGAGGTTGTGCGGCATTATTTCCTGTATGCGCTGAGCATGTTGAAGATCCCAAGTAGACCACCTGTTTATCAGAGGAAATAAATATCCTGTTAGAAATTTTGATCACAAAAGTTACTTGGAAGCTGTATGGAGTTCTCAAATGAGTACTGTACTGTGACTAAAATCCTAAACATAAATACTATAGCAACAGCCAAGATTTCATTTGCCTCTAATCAAAGAAAGGCTATGATTGTGTTCACAGATTTAATTACCTGAAGGATTTCCAAACTTTATGAACGTCATCACCATGGTCTTGAAAGCAGCTGAGAGAGTCCCAAGAATGAGAGATCTGGTCACCGCAATAGCTCTATTTTTTATGTATCCACAAACATAAGGGTGAGAGACGTCAATGTTTGTGAACAATGCCTCGAACCATGTCAGGTTACCTGTAGAGAATCAACAGTATTTCAAAAGTCAAACTACACTTTACTCCTCTATATAATTCTTTATTTTTGTTGCTAATAATACTTTACAATTCATTTTACAGTCATTTCCTGTTAATTCTCTGTTATTCAGTACCAATAGAATGTACATTGATTACCTGGAATAGTTGTGACTATCGCATGCAATGAAGAGATCTGCCATGGCACCGTTGCAGTGATAAAAGAGCTCAAAGTTATTGGTTTTCACAGCAAAGTCCATCATGAAGACAAGCCTAGCATGATGCATCTCTGAGAGACAGAACATTCCTGTCCTCCCAAGATGTCCCTAACGAACCTTCTGTTGGAACTCAGTATATTGATGAATCACCTTGATAACTGAAGTGTCTTTAAGAGTAACATCAAGATTTTCACGGGTGAAGCAGTGGATAAGAATGACTAGAGTCTCACGTGGGACCTCCATAATTTCCTCATCCAGGAACACATTGAGTAGTAACAGTTCAAGTGCCTCTATGACCACCTTCAGACTAGAGAGTGCCCTAGAATATGATTTTCCACTCAGGATACTTTTCAAGCTCCCACTGGTTGCGAGGCCAGCTTCAATGAGAATTTCAGAGTAGCTAGCACCTCTACACTTGTGATCAGTGAGCATGCCTATATAATTCATGACTGTGTGGAACTTGCCACTGTGATGATGTGTTTTTTGAACTCCTCCTCGTATTTCCATACTGTAGGAAATGCCTTCATTACCACCCCCAAGTCAAAGGTGTTGATGGTGTATGGCTGCCCGACCTACTGTGTTGCTGCCTCTGACCACTTGAGCAGCTCATGTACCACTGCATTTTCTGTAATAGGCTGGTTGATTAAGGTGTAATAGTCAATTGCAGATTCTCTTGAAAGCACTCTCCCAGTGCTTGAAATGATGCCACCAAATCCAGGCACCTGTTGCTTACCCTCACTGCTTAAAAGTCTGCATAGAAGATAGATGTAGTACTCCAACAGTGTAGCATCGAATATCCTTTGGTTTTCAGCAGGTGGGGTAAACCTAGCATTCTGTGGAAATTTGGGACCAATTCTTCTGAATGCTAGTTCTGGCAATGTCTCTGGAGAGGTAATCTTGAGGCTTCTTACTTTGGATGACAATTCATAGAAAGGAAGGGTCCTCACATTTGTGCTTTGATGCCCCTGTCTCACCTCTGAAATCATTATCCCTCCAACACTATTCACAATGTTTGAGCCATGGACATGGTTGTGAATTTGTAATGGTTATCCCACTCATTCTAGAACACAGCATTGCCCTCAACAGTAATGATTTGAGGGGTCAGGTAGGTAGACACCTCGTCGATAGTCTTAGTTAGTGCTGTCTCAAGCTCCAGACTAAAGTTGTGATTTCTGAGTGACCGAGTCTGGCAGGGATGGTTATGAGCTGCAAAGAGAGTAATTTATATTACAATTATTTAAATATACAATATTTTTAGTATCTAAACAAAATCAGTTTTGCAATGACCATATTACACAGCACATTATTTTTAGCATTCTCATATAGTTAAGTATAGTTCTAAAATATAAACAGACTAAGAAAATATCTACAATATACACTCTGATCCATATTGGAATTTGGAGTGAGAGTAATGCCGACACCTGTGCAAAGCTAATCAAGAAGAAAACAAAATGTTAGCTGATTACCCACCTGTTTGCTTCGATAGAGATGCCAAGGAGTGACACAGAAGAGGATGTGTTTTTGGAATTTCCATTGCCATTGGTTGCAGCTTGATTCCTGTCAGCACCATGCTCATAAATTTTAAGAGATCATCAGGGAGTAGCTCTGCTACCTTCAAAGCATTTAGCTCACGTGCAGTTGGGGGACAAGACAGTTCCTTTGAATGCTTTTATAATAAGGGAACTGAGTGTGAGGGCTGCATCTTGGAGCTGGTTTGTTGTACCAAGCTTGTATGCACATGATATTGCTTCAGCTAATATAATACTTGAACCGTAGATTTGGCATAGCTCCACTAAAACATGGAGCAGTACTTTGGAGAGGGCAATTGTTTGCCAGATGTCTTTGTCCTCCTTGCAAGTGGCTTATCAATTTCTCTTTGTGGTAGTCTGGATATGGAAAACCACATTTATCAAGCTTTTCAATATACAAGTTACAGAGGAATATCAGTTGGACGACCTCATTACATTCAATCACATGCCTAAGAACTTAATTCTTCACGCTCACATAGGCTTTCTGATATGCTGCTATCTTCTGGGCCTGAAGGTTGTCAATGCTGTCTGACTTCTCAGACCTCTCCATCCCACGCACATGATTCTGTTACTCGGTGTTGAATGTGTTTCTGCATGATGGGTGGTACCTCACTTCCAATGCATTTATGTCATTACCCTGTACACTGCGGTAAAGATGCTCCTTATTCATTATTTGTGCCCTGGGAGCAATGATTTTCCAGGCCGGTTCTTTGTGCTTTTAACTCTGAAACTTCACAGGACGTTCAGGCTTTCCCCTGACCTTGATCTCTACCTTTTCACAAAATATACACTGACTAGGAAACAGGAAGGAACACCGAGTCCCATGAAACCTGTCTGACTGAGATTTGTGCTGCCTTAGGGAATCCTTTATTTGTGGTGATAATGATTTACCAAAATCAGAAGCTTTCGATTTTTTTAAGCGACTTAACTTTATTGTAAAGTTTTTGTTCAGTTTTGATAAAAACCAGTTGTTTCCAAAGGCAATCTCTCTGGGGATAATGGTATTTGGCCATAAATGTTATTCATACTGTAGGGTGAAATTACTATGTCTCAGATCACGAATATCATGAATGTATGAGAGCTTATTATCTGGCTCCCCCTTGCAAGTACTAAAATCTGTAAAATTACCATGCTGAGAAAGAGATGGGTTATGCAAAATACATAATATCGTTGGTAACTTCTTTGTAGCGATTTCGACAGTGTCGCAATGTTTTCTTTTTTCCATGGTTAGTCACTCTATGATTTAATTATGGACCTCAACAGTTTAACCGCAAATCTAAACATCTTTGTACTTCACTTCAACGTCCATTAGACCATATTTTCACCAGCAAACACATATTTGAAATAAAAAAAAAAATTATATGTGATTAACTATTGCCATATTGACTACGACTTTTTTCGCTTTTTTCTCCTGATATAGAGTCAAGATGTGCTTATAACTTAAAACAAATTTATTACAATGGATTTTTTTGGTCAAAATTGTATGGGAAATTTTTGTCATATGTCCCTGCAAGTTGTTCAGTTAAAAAATTATTCAACTTTCTTATGTTCTAGGGTTTGCGTCTACGTACCAATTATTTGTAATAAAGGATAAAAACGAGCCCTTGGGACATTATTTGAACCTGTTACCTGTCAAAATCTTAAAATAGACACTTCAAAGAATTGAATAAAACAGGTGCAAACAAAAAAATCCACTAGGTGCACGTGGACCCTTTCTTCCTCCCCAACTAATATGGTTTAAAACATGAAGAGAAGCACATGTATAGAATCATATCTGCTATGCAATATCACTTACAGACATGGGATAAAGCTTTAGAATCTAACTTCATGTCAAGTTTGTGATGAGAAGAAACTGATTTTTAAGCTTTAAGTCCTATATTAGGAGATCTAGGAGCAAAATCAATCCTTTTCAAAGAGCTCCCTCTAAACACCAAAGCTCCACACGACTGACTTCCATACTGAAATATACTATTAGCTAATATTAATTATCTTGATTTGTGAATACAAGAATCAATATTTCAAAAGGTCAGGTGCAAATTGGACATGAGAATCAAAAGCATTAACTGGTTCGCATCAGTGCTAAGGAAAATGACTTCATTATAATAATAATAATAATAATAATAATAATAATAATAATAATAAGACTTTATTTCCAACGTACATTGGGTATTCAAATATGGGTGTACTATTAAAATTTACAAGTAAAATCTTCCTTTAAGAGTAACTTCTTAAGATTATATTTAAAAGTATGCACTGAACCAGCATTTTTTAGTTCTCTGGGAAGCTGATTATATAAATGAGGTCCACGAATGTTTATATCTCTTGAGCCAATATCAGTTTTAGACCTTCGTACTAATAAATCTTCCCCTTGACGGGTAGTTAACCCGGTAACTGAGCTTACTGTAGAAAAATTATACAAGCAATCAGGAAGATTGTTTCTTAGTATATTAAAAACAAAGGTACATATATCAAAAACATATTTATCTATAATCTTTATCCATTCTAGATCTTTTAAAACAGGAGAGATGTGCTCGTATTTTCTTACATTGCCAACAGCCACTCGTGCTGCAAAGTTTTGTAACTTTTGTATTCTTTGTAATTGAGTCTTATTTGTACATCCCCAAACTTTGAGACAGTAATTACTTAAACTCATAGCTAAGGACTGGACAATTATTATACGAGTTGATGTTTCAAATGAGTCTTTTACCCTATTTAGATATATTAGAGTACCCATTACTTTTTTATAAATTTCATCTATATGCATTTCAAAATTCATGTAACGGTCAAAATAGACACCTAGGTTCTTTACCGAGTTCATTGGCTTAATGATATTACCGTTAAAATTTATATGAAGATTGTCATCAACTTCTGATAATAATTGTCTAGATCCGATAAGAATAGATTGGGTTTTAGTTTCATTAAGTAACAGACCATTTCTTAGAAAGTAACGTTTAGCCATATACAAAATTTCTTCTGCTCTACGAATAATATTTTCTAAATCATTAATTTCTCCTTCAATTAAGATTTGAGTATCGTCAGCATATTGAATGACATAACAGTTAGGTAAATATTTTACTAGATCGTTTACATATATTAGAAAAAGTATAGGTCCTAGGATCGATCCCTGAGGGACCCCAAACAATACCTTCTTGCGACTTGAAACTACATCTTTTATTCTGACTGACTGGTAGCGGTTTTTTAAATAGTTCTCGAACCAGCTTGGGTCAATGTTCATTTTTTTGCATTTTTCTAATAAGATGGTATGGTGTACACTATCAAAAGCTTTAGAAAGATCGAGTAGTAGTAGCAATGATATTTTCTTATTATCTATATTTTTGTATATTTCATCTGATATTTTCAATAAGGCAGTTTCAGTTGATAATTTTGGCCTGAAACCGTGTTGACTTTTTGCAATAAGTTTATTTTTTTCAAGAAACTCACTTAACTGATTTGCAACAATCTTTTCAAGTATCTTTGATAAAATTGGTAGTAAAGAGATTGGTCTATAGATAGAGACGTCGTCAGGATTTCCATTTTTAAAACCAGGAAATACATGGGGATTTTTCCATAAATCTGGGTAAATATTGGTAACTATGGAAGTACTGATTATTACCGTCAGATAATAAGCTATTACAAATAATGAATCTCTAATAAGACGAAAACAAATTCCATCTGATCCATATGCATTAGAGTCTTTCAGATTTTTTATTACTAAGATTACTGTATTACAATCTACTGTAGTAGGGTTAAAGACATCATTACTTCTATTGAATGCACTATGTTCTTGAAGATTAACATTATTATTATTACTACTACCATCATCACTATTATCATTACCATTACTACCACCATCATTATTATTTACACCATTATCAACATTTCTATTATTATTACTACTACCATCATCATTATTATTACCACCATTACTATTATTGATTTCATTTATTATTTCTTTTTTTGTTTTTTCAAAGTTTTTTTCCCCACTTCAGCGAAAAAATTATTGAACTCTTCTGCTTTAGCACTTACATCTACCTCATCGGGTATAATTGATATGTTACTACTTTTATTACAGTTATTGGAAAGCATGGTTTTAGTAATTTTCCATGTATCAGAGATATTGCCTTTAGCGTTTTGAAATTCATTTTTGTAATACTGTTTCTTACTGTTACATTATATGCAAACAAGAATTTACTGCTGCATTGCACTATGGTATGGACGACAATTGAGGGTTAAAGCCATATGCTTATATAGACACTTCCTTTTCGAGAAGGTCGCTTTAGTATGCCCTATAGGACGCTTCGTGGGCATAATCTGTAATGAAATTTTAAATATTATGTCTTGAAGAAGGTCTGAGAGGATGCTGGCGTTGAGTATGTCCTTAAACTATTTTCCTGGGAGAAACTATTTCACAAAACACCCGACTAGTATAACGAGGCCACTAATCTTCATCAACAGACATTTTACTGTCAGTACAGTACAAAACCTGAACAGGAATTATTCGCTTGAAAGTATTGCCTGTATCAAATAGTAAGGTTGCAAAAATTAAAAACAAAGAGTTTCTTAAGTGCATGGAAACGATGTTATCTATTTTTTTCTCTTGCCAAGTAGTGCTTGAGAATATGTGTTTTTGGTGAATATGTGCTCTTTTGCTAGGTCACCCCCCTTTACATGTGAGATTCCGGCCATTGCGAAAAAAAAACCAAGGCATTCGATTGCTTGAGTGAGATGATACCTCACACTAGTGAGAAAAATTACATCTTGACATTCAGGATATAGTTATTATTTTCAAATGTAAAATTTTAATAAAGTAAAAATAAGTCAAGGAAAAAGAACAAACAAATTTTAATCTTCGAGTCATTGTTCAGTTTATTTGAAATGAAAACAAAACATATTTTAATATTTTATGATGGCATCTGGTTTGCGCTTTTGAAAATGCAGGATTCTTGATTTCTTTCTTTTTATGCATTTGTATGTTTCTTGCTTTATAAAAGAATTGTAGTAGCAATCACAGTAAAAGTAAGCATTGTGAGATTAAAGAAAGAACCATATATTACTATATCCAATCACAAAGTACTCCATTCCATTACAGAGAGTGCCATTCCACTTGGACTTTTCCATTTCATTAATGTAAATCAAATTAGCACGTCTAAATTCAAAGCTTTCAGGATCACAAGGAAAAGCTTACAACAACTGGTGTTCGGTAGTTTAGCAAAACTCGAACAATTTGAAAGAGCTTATGTAATAATCAGTTAGTCTAGACTCTTTGAGTCTAGATATAACCGTAGAGTCCTCTCATCAACATCAACATTAAAAAACAATTGAGCCACATATATATCTCCCTCAGGTAGTCTACAGTCTCTGAATCATGTCCTCTTCATTTGTAAATTTGAAATAAATAGTACACACACACACACACACACACACACACACACACACACACACACACACACATCTATCTATCTATCTATCTATATATATATATATATATATATATATATATATATATATATATATATATATATATATATATATATATATATATATTAATACCTGTATATGTATTTGTATATACCTTACCTTACCGCAGTGCCGTATGCGTTTGGACAAGGGCCATCATGGATCGTCATGCTTCCATATCTTTCATTCTTTTCCGTATCTGAGCATCCATCCATTTCCCACCTATCGCTTCTTTTAATCCATTTAAGAATTGCTTTCTGGGTCTTCCTTTTCCTCTTTTTCCCTGGACTCTCCCAGTCATGCAGGTGATCTCGAGGCCTTCCTTCCTTTCAATATGCCCTGTGAATCTTATTTGTCTTTTTTATATGTTAGTCATTATTTCCCTTTTGATGTTCAATTTGTTTAGTATCTCCCCAATTGTTATTTTTTGCGTCCCTGAGATCTTCAACATTCTTCTCAATAATCTTATTTCCATTGCTTCTAATGTCCTCCTTGATTGTTTATTGACTGTCCAAGTTTTAAATCCATACAGTAATGTACGAATGTGTAGCATGTTACAAATCTTTTTCTTAGCTCCATTGATATTTTTGAGTTTGTTATTAGTTTCTTTATCTTCTTCATGCTTTGGGTGGCTATAGCTATTCTTCTTCTTATTTCTTTTTCACTTTTGCCATTCTAATTATAGTACTTTCTAGGTATGTGAATTGTTGTACTTGCTCTATCCTTTCGTTCCCCAATCTTAACTTTTCTATTGGACTTCTTTCCTTCTTTGTTATTATCATTGCCTTTGTTTTCTTTATGGTTATCTTTATTCCTTTCAATTTGCTTTCATCATCGATCTTCTGCACTAGATGCTGCAACTTCTCCTCGGAAGCAGCTATCAGAACTGTGTCATCTGCATACCATATGTTGCTTATATTTTTACCCGCTATTGTTATTCCATCCTCATGTTTAATGTCACTCGTTATTATTTCTGCATAGATGTTAAACAGATCTGGTGATATTACGCTTCCATGCCTGACTCCTCGTTTGATTTCTATCCATTCAGTCGTTTCTTCCCCGATTTTAACGGACCTTTTGTTTTTCATATAAATTCTTTATCAATCTTAGATCTTACCCATCTATTCCAATATTTTTCATGATGTTCAGAAATTTTATGTGTCTTACTTGGTCGAAATCACTCTCGTAGTCTAAACAGACATAGACATCTTTTTGTACTTCTATTTCGTTTTCTATCAATCGATTTAGCGTGGAAATAGCGTTTGTGGTACCTGACATTGCCACTAACTCAAACAGCTCCTCGGATATTTCTGGCCTTTTTTTTTTTTTTTTTTTTTTTTTTAGGATGGGATAGGATAGGAGGGGAAAAAAGGGGAGGGGATTAAGGATATAAGGGAATTGGAGGGAAAAGCACGAAAATTAAATAAAGTAAGAGATAAAGAAAGAGAGGGGCAGACCCTCGTGCTAAGTTTTGATCTGGAATTCAGATGATATATTTCTGGCCTTATTTTATTCCTTATTCTTACTGTTATGACTCTAAGGATTATTTTTGCAATATCGTTAATTATACTAATGGTTCTGTATTGTTCACATTTGAGTGTTCCTGATATCTTGGGGATTGCTATCATTACTGTTTCTCTTTTTTGGTTATGTAGTCTTCCTGTGTTGTATACCTTGTTTGCTATATCTGTTATGATTTCTACTCCTTTTTCTCCTAAAGCTTCCAACATTCCTATGGCTATTCCATCCTTTCCA
>JAXCGZ010002535.1:30000-42500 GCA_037179515.1 Halocaridina rubra
TTTATTTCCAAGAGGCAAAGGTTGTTACTACTATTAGGATGTTAGCAATACTCCTGGGAATCATATACACAAGGGAAGGCGGATTGATGCAAAAAGAAATGAGTTATCTTCACAAACGAATATTTTTTATTTTTTTAGGATTCTAAATCATCCTTTTCTTTCAAGACATTTCTTGATAATATATAAGACATTAAATTTGTTTAAAGAATATTATATTTTAAATTTTGATGTTTTTTAAAGTTTTACTCATATTCCATAATATATATATATATATATATATATATATATATATATATATATATATATATATATATATATATATATATATATATATATATTATATATATATATATATATATATATATATATATATATATATATATATATATATATATATATATATATATATATATATATATATATATATATATATATATATATATATATATATATATATATATATATATATATATATATATATATATATATATATATATATATATATATATATATATATATATATATATATATATATATATATATATATATATATATATATATATATATATATATATATATATATATATATATATATATATATATATATATATATATATATATATATATATATATATATATATATATATATATATATATCTATATATATATATATATATATATATATATATATATATATATATATATATATATATATATATATATATATATATATATATATATATATATATATATATATATATATATATATATATATATATATATATATATATATATATATATATATATATATATATATATATATATATATATATATATATATATATATATATATATATATATATATATATATATATATATATATATATATATATATATATATATATATATATATATATATATATATATATATATATATATATATATATATATATATATATATATATATATATATATATATATATATATATATATATATATATATATATATATATATATATATATATATATATATATATATATATATATATATATATATATATATATATATATATATATATATATATATATATATATATATATATATATATATATAGCTTGACTACTATACTAGGGATGAACGAATTCTATCTGAATGCGTTTTTGTTCATATTACACCTTCCTCTAACCTCAATTGTGGCTTCGTTTTTCGCATTTAATTCAAATCTCATCTGTATAGGCAATATTAAAAATAGTTAAATAAACACATCAACATATGTGAAAACATGAATTGTATATTATCTCTGACCGGAACTCGAACCTGATTGATTATTATCAGTACCTTTATTATTATTATTATTATTATTATTATTATTATTATTATTATTATTATTATTATTATTATTATTATTATTATTATTATTATTATTATTATTATTATTATTCCTCTATTTGCGTCCCCATTTTCATATGGGGTCGCATCTCTTCACTAGTCGTCTCCACTGGTTCCGGTCCATCACTTGCTCCTCCCCCAGCTGTCTCTCTCTGAGATCCTCCTTCAGTCGGTCCTTCCACCGTAGTTTAGGTCTTCCTCGTCTACGTCTGCCCTCCACGTCCATCTCCATCACTCTCACACCCATGTAGTCTTCTCTCCTCTTCACATGACCGAACCACTGTAATCTCCTCTCCTGCGCTTTCGCCGACGCCTCCACCACCTTCACTGTACCTCTGATCCGGTCATTTCGTATCCTGTCCTCCCTCGTCACCCCACAGATCCACCTCAGCATTCTCATTTCTGCGACATCTATCTTCCTTTCTTGAACCTTTTTCACCGGCCACGTCTCCGCTCCGTACAGCAACGCTGGTCTCACAACTGACTTGTACACTTTTCCTTTCACTCTAGCACTGATTTTCTTGTCACATAGCACCCCTGATGTTCTCTTCCAGCTGTTCCACGCTACCTGGATCCTATGATCAATCTCTCTCTCTAGGTCTCCATCCTTTGTTACGTAGGAGCCGAGGTATTTGAAGGCGTCCGCCTTTGGGAGCTTGTGGTCTTGCATGAACAGGTCGCTTCCTTGTGTCACATTGCACTCCAGGTGCTCCGTTTTCTGTCTGCTCACCTTCAGTCCATAATCCTCCAGCAAACCCCTCCATAGCTCCAACCTCTCTTGCAATTTTTCACGGCTCTCGGAGACCAAAACAATATCGTCTGCAAAGAGCATGCTCCATGGTGCCTCCCTTTGTCACTTCCTCCACCATCACATCCATGAGAAGGTTAAATAGATAGGGGCTAAGAGCTGATCCCTGATGGACTCCAACTTTCACCTGAAAAGGCTCTGTAGTGCCAACTGTACTTCTTACTCTTGTTGTGGCTTCCCTGTATATGTCCTGAACTATCTTGACATACTTCTCCTTCAATCCCTTCGACCTCATACTCCTCCACACCTCGCTTCTCGGGACCCGATCATAAGCTTTTTCCAGGTCAATAAACGCCATGTACAGCCCTCTTTGCTTATCTCTATATTTTTCCATTGTCTGCCTCATTGCGAATACTGCATCCATTGTTCCTCGACCTTTCATAAAACCAAACTGCTCACTACAAACTTCTGTCTCCTCCCTCAGCCTTTTATCCAACACTCTTTCCAGCAGTTTCATAGTGTGAGATGTAAGCTTAATTCCTCTATAGTTGTTGCAACTCTGGATGTCTCCCTTTTCTTTGAAAATTGGTACCATTATACTAATCTCTCCACTCGTTCGGGATAGTCTCTTCCTTCATCACCATGTTCAGGAACTTTGTCAGCACCCGTATCCCTTCTTCGCCCAAACACTTCCATACCTCTGCAGTAATCTGGTCTGGCCCTACTGACTTTCCATTTTTCATCTTCTTCAACGCTTCTCTGACTTCCGCCTCACTCACAGGGTCCACCTCTCCCTCCATTCCCACTCCTTCACCTCTTCGTATCCTTGGATTTTCCTGATTTAGAAGTTCTTCGTAGTAGTCCCTCCACCGCATTTTAATCATGTCGGGGTCAGTAAGCACTCTTCCGTTCTTATCCTTGATTTGCTTTATTGATGTTAGGTCCTTTGTCGATCTGTTCCTTTCTTTTGCTAACTTATAGATTCTCTTCTGTCCCTCCTTTGTTTCAAGGTTCTCATACATATCCTGCAGTGCTGCTGCACGCGCCTGTGCTACGGCCTTCTTCGCCTCCTTATTTGCATCTTTCAACATAGCTTTACGCTCCTTCTGTTCTTTCCTTGTCGTAAGCTTTCTTCATCTCTTTCTTCTTTTCTATCTTCACTTTGCAATTTGAGGACCACCACCAAGACTCTTTTCCGTTTCTCGGCTTCTTTCCAGATGACTTTCCGAGGACTTCCTCTGCCGTACTCCTGATCACTTCACTGTTCCTTTTCCACCACTGATCCACCTCCTCTGCCTCTTCTATCCTTTGAAGTGCTTTCCTCTTGAACTCCTGCCGCACCACCTCATCCTTGAGTTTCCACCACTTGATCCTAGGTTCTCCCCTCTCGACTCCGAGAGTAGTAGTAGTAGTATTATCATTAATATTATTATTATTATTATTATTATTATTATTATTATTATTATTATTATTATTATTATTATTATTATTATTATTATTATTATAACTATTATTATAACTATTATTATTATTATTATTATTATTATTATTATTATTATTATTATTATTATTATTATTATTATTATTATTATTATTATTATTATTATTATTATTATTATTATTATTATTATTATCATTATTATTATTATTATTATTATTATTATTATTATTATTATTATTATTATTATTATTATTATTATTATTATTGTTGTTGTTGTTGTTGTTGTTGATACCATCAGCATCTTTATTTTAATTAATAATAATATTATTATTAGGATTAATGGTAGTGGTAGAGGTATAAATATTTCCAATCATATGGCTATGTCCAGCTTAAAGCATAAAGATGTCTACTTCAAACTTCCCCTTTTCTATGCGTCTGGCAACAGATGTTTTGCGACATTAAAAAAAAATTCTTAAAAGGATTGTCTCTCTGACTCACTGATTCTTTATTGTATTAAAGTGACTGCAACAATAAATGGAAAAATCGAAATCAGCATTCCTTCCCTACACTAGCAAGGACATTCCATTAGTTACCTCGAATGACATAGGGGACAAATTAGGATTTTTCCCTGTAAAGTTTCCCATTTTCAATCTATCTTTTTGCTACTTAAGAGATCTATCAATTGAATAATATTTACATTTACGCTTCTGGTCTTGTGGCCACGTGTTCACCCTTGACTACTCTTGATAGGTTTATAGGTTCTTTTCTCTCCTGTGGTAGGATCATCCAGAATCCAGGATTTTCTCCCTCTCGTATGATATCCTCCTCCAGACATATCATTAGATTTTTTTGGTTTCCAAGTTGGTCTGTGTCCGTCTAAATGTGCTAATAGGAGCATTGCGTTGTGTACTGACCATTGTATTCATCTTCCTTTGATAACCTAATTTATTTGAGGCTGTTTTGTCAGTTATTTCAATTCCCAGTTATATTTCCTTCACCAATCCTGTCATTCATTGTCATATATTGTTCTTGTTAATTTTCTTAATGGCTCATTTTCAAAGACTTACAACCTTTTCTCTTGTTCTTTAGTTAATGACCATGTGTTGCAGCCATACATTTGGAATGGTCTTATGATTTTGTTATAGAACACCAGTTTAGTCTTCTCCAATATAAAGCTTCTCTTGAGGAGTATTATTAGCATTGAATAATTACAAATATATTAAGTCTGTGTATGTCTGGCTTCATAAATAGCATTATTGTAATTTAAATAAAGAGAAACATATGAATGGAGGTGAAGGAATTTAGAAAGCATAATATTTTGCCAATCAAAGTGACACTATTCTTGGCTGTCATGTCATATAAATAAATGAAATTGCTGAATCCGAAGATAAATAGATCTTCTTCCTAATTACACATACATTATATATACAAAATGAGTGTCAGTAAAGATCAGTTGTTCCTTATGTAGCCTTTTTTATCTCCATGTTTTGACATAATTAAAAAAAAAAGAGATTAACGTTATTTAGTTACTTCTTAGTACTCTCGATTGATAAAGCTTTACTTCTATTTAAATATTCACAGCTACGAAATCTGGCGACCAAGAGTCAAAGATATTTTATTATTTTTATGGAATTTCATGAAATAAGGCTTAGTAAGAAAACCAAATAATTATTATTTAAGAAGTAATTGATATAGTAATGCATGCAGAGAAACCTTCAATATCAATTTCTTTGTTGTCACTTCTTATAGATTATTAACAGGAAGAATGGCAATAGGAACCAGGCTTCATCATATGCTCTCCATCTTCGTTGAGTCGCCCCCTCTCATAGGATAAAAAAAAAATAGGAAAAATTAAGCATGAAGTGAAGCAAACTTCATGAATAGTATATTGATTCCTTTACTTGATTTTTCTTATGTGGAAATATATCGATATTCAAAGCTAAAGAGGAAAACTTTCCTTAAACCCAAGCCGGGTACTTTTTTATTAAAATATAAAATTTTTCCCATCAGATTGATAATAATAATAAAAAAAATATAAAAAGAATATTTTGATCACACTTTCCAAAGGCTGTCTTGACCTACCTCTAAATGAAAGTTTAAGTTTTTACTCATTTTTTGTTTTCCACAATATATGAGATTTTAGGTGAATGAACACCTACTTCTTTGGATAAAACTGCACATAAGTAAATGTTTAGAAAGTTAATTAGGACAATTTCCTACATATTTTTTTTTTTTTTTTTTTTTTTTTTTTTTTTTTTTTTACACCGGGACAGGCAAAAACTGCCCTCATCAATTAAGGCCCAGACACGAGAAAACACTAACCTGAAGGAAAAGAGAAAGGTTATGGACAAGGTAGAGATGAAACAATGTTACACAAAGGAAAACGACAGACAGAAATAATAGTCAAAGCTCTGGGGACCAGATATATGGAAGATTAGGCCCTGTTATAACGATAAATCCACTTTTTGAAGGAAGATAGGTCATAAGAATTTGAAAAGACAGAAGGAGGAAGAGAGTACCAGAGTCCGGAGGTAGATGGGAAGAAGCAGTCGCTGCACCGACCAATCCACGAACTACAAATCTCAAGACAGTTTCTGTGAGTTGAGGCCATTTGGCGAGTGTAACACAGCCTTGGCTGTGGGGGAAGGATGCACCTTGCTAACTCATCAGAGCAGCGATGGAAGTAGTAGCGATAGAAAAGAGAAAGGGAAGATACCTTATGGCGAAGAGAGGGAGAATTCAGATTAGAAGTAGGAGAAGGATCATTAATGAGTCTGACTGCCTTAGATTCAACCCTCTCAGGGACACAAGTATAAGAAGAAGCACCCAAGAGGTGTGAGCCACATTCTAAGCAGGCACAGATAAGACCTTAATAGATTTTAAGTAACTGTAAAGAGGAAAAGTAATGAAAACTAAACAGAGCTCATAATTTTTGAATGAAGATTTAGAAATTAGGATTATAGTTATTCCTCCAAAACAAAGTAAAGACTATATGGATACCCTCTGCAAATCAGAGTTGAGAGTAGAAGAAAGAGTGATAAGAGACTGATTACGAGTAGCAGATGAAGGTTGTGAAGAAAAGGTACAGGAAAAGTGAAGGGTAGGATCGTCAGCAAAGGAATAGAGAAGAGAGGAAGATGGAGATTATAGAAGATCATTGATGAAGAGAAGGAACAGAGTAGGTGAAAAACCAGAGCCCTGTGGAACACCACTAGTAACAGAGAAAGGGCTATTTGTCACACCATCAAAAACTACAGATATAAAACGGCCAGAAAGAAAACCGGAAATCAGAGAACAGAGAGAAGGATTAAAGCCATTGGCAGGGAGTTAGCCCAACAGAGCCTTGTGCCAGACTCTGTCAAAAGCCTTAGAGATATCAAGGGTGACAACAAAGGATTCACCATAGTTCCTCAGAGAAGATGCCCATACATGAGTACGATAGGACAGGATGTCACCAGTGGATCTTGCCTTGAGGAAGCCGTACTGTTGATAGGAGATAAGTGAGTTAGATTCAAGGTTTTTCAAGAATGAGCATTGAGCAAAGTATCGAAAACTTTAGCAATAGAAGAGGTTTAGGCAATAGGTCGGTAGTTTGAAGGAATTTAGCAGTCACACTTCTTAGAAAAGGTTGAACTAGAGCATGCTTCCAAGATGAAGGATAGATAGTGGTTGAAAGAATGAGGCAAAAAGGACGGCAAAGCAAGGGAACCAGTTCATCTGCAAGCTTCTAATGAAACCTTGCAGGAATGCCATTGGGACCAGATGCCTTGTTCATCTTTAACAGGTGAAGAACCTTTTGAACTTTGCATGAAGAAAGGATAAGATTCAGGGCATAGGGTTAAGGAGGGGTAAAAATTGAGGGACAGGTGAACTGGAATCATTTATAGATGAGTTGGCAGAAAATGAGAGCCAAAGAGAGTGTTTTTGTCAGTGGGAGAGCAAGCTATATAACCATCAGAACGAATAAGAGGAATGAAGCTTCAGCTACAAAAAAAATTTGGAGAGGTTTCTGGCAAAGGCCCATAGGCATTTGTCAGTTGGAGAGAAGCTAAGTTTCTCAACTCTTCTTCATATAAAGCTAGCCTTAGTCCTTCAAATCTGAGCAGTACAGTGATTCCTAGCTACAATAAAAGCTGAGCGAGTTAAATCAGAAGATTAGGTTTGGTAAGATTGGTATGCCCGATTCCTGGCCTGGATAGCCATGGAGCAGGCACGGTCAAACCAAGGTTTAGGGAGAGAGAAAGTTATTTTAGAAGAGGGGATGTATGCCTCCATTCCCACGGTTATGATCTCGGCAACTTATAGAGCTACTTGATCAGGGTTGCAGGACCAAAAGTAGTAGTCATCCCATGGGAAGTCAAAGTGGAAGTTACACAAATTTTCACATTGGGTACGCTCAAAGTGCCAAAGGTGGCGTTCAGGAGAAGGGATTTGTGAAGGGGCAGCAAAAATGGAAGAGATTGAGATCATAGAATGGACAGATTTACCAAGAGGGGAAAGCTGAGCATAATAGTAGTTTGAAGGGGTAGAAGTAAGAAATTGGTCAAAAGTGTTTGCTGCATGTTTCTGTCGATGAGAAACACGATTAGGATGCTTGATAATTTGCTCCAGATCGTGAGTAATAGAAAAAGCAAGGATCTCACTTTCTCCCACATCATTGTGAGAAGAACTAAGCCACTCACTGTGATGCACATTGAAGTCTCCAATATAGAGAACTTTGGCTTGTGGGTAAGAAGATAGCAAGGACTCATGGAATGGGGACAGATATTCAAAGAAAGACACAAACTCGGTGGAGTTTGGAGAACAGTAGCAGAAGCAAAATAATATAGCAAAGTGGTAGTGGAGAAATAGATTTTTAGGCAGAGAACATCAAAGTAAGGAAATTTAAGCTCCACGAGGCTTGCTATAAGAGTGTTAGGGTTGCAGTAGGCACAAACCCCAACTTTGGAACGATAACGAGTATACAGATTATAGTGAGAGATTTGAAATGGGTCAGTGAGTTCATGGATTGACAGCTAGGTTTCAGATAGGAGGAGGAGGTCACGGAGGAAAGTACCCAAGTGTTGTTCCACAGACAAATGATTAGAGTTCAGGCCATGTATATTTGAATAGTGAATAGTGAAAGAAGCTAATCTATTGGAAGGTGCCAACTTAAGGGCAGAACCATTAATACCACCAGGAATGACTGCCCTCTAGCCAATAGTGGAGTCAACAAGATCCCCGGAGATTCTTCACACACCTTCCATAAATAATAGCAAATATCAGGAAAAAAGGGAGCAAAAAGAAACAGATGTGGGGAGTGTTGCAATTTGTCAAATGTAAATGAATAGCGAGAAACCTTCCTGAAGGAAGACTCAATCAGGAGCTGTCTTGAACAGTCATAGTTGTATCCTAATATCTTCAGTCGTAGTCTTTCAATGGGCAGCTGGTGTCATGGTCAACCTACTAATCATATACCATGATTAATGAATAAATTAATATCACAATCAGAGCTAATCAGATATTGTTTGCTTGTCAAAGCTCTTTCCATTATGTGAATGAATTAATTGTACATTGCCAGCAAAATTTTGTTCCTTCATTTTATTCATTCATTTATTTACCTGGGCTGTATCCCCAATTTTGGGGGTAGCCAACATAAAAAAAAAGAAACAATAAAGGGATTACTTTGCTTTATGGGCAATGACGAGGGAGCTAGCGACTGTTCAGATAGCACTACTGGAATGCCTCAGCCCATCCTCCCGGCTCTTTCACAACCAGTTTCGCTTCATATGCCAACTCCCCTACTGCCCCTACCACGGGGCTACCTCTGTAAGATGCAGCCCCGTGGTAACAGCAGATGCCCATCAGAGCTGCGTCACAATCACTCGCCACTCATTCCTATTCCTATCCTACCACACTCCTTGCTTCCCTTGCATCCATCCTTCTATCATTCAGGTCTCTCCTTACTCCATCCATTCACCCAAACCTAGGCCTCTCTCTAGCATTTCTCCCATCAACTCTCGCATTCATCACCTTTTTCAGCAGTCTTTCATCATCCATCCTCTCCATATGGCCAAACCATCTCAGAACATTCATATCTACTCTGGCTGCAAATTCTCTCCTCACGCCCGTTCTTGCACTCACATCTTCATTCCTAACCCTATTCAACCGAGATACACCAATCATACTCCTCAGGCATTTCATCTCAAACACAATTAGTTTCCATTTCTCATTCACTTTCATACCCCATACCTCTGATCCATATATCACAGTTGGCTCAACCACTTTCTCATACAAAACTTTCTTAACATTCGTTTCAACCCTCTATTCTTCATCACTCCTTTCAACGCACCCAACACTTTACATCCTTCATTCACTCTGTGACACACATCTGCTTCCACTCCACTATTTGCAGCTATAACAGAGCCTAAATACTTAAACTGATAAACTTCCTCAAGTGTCTCTCCATTCAACATAACATTCAATCCAGCACCATCCTCATTTTTTCTACACCTCATAGACTTACTTTTTCCCACATTCACTTGCAACCTCCATCTCTCACACACCATTCCAAATTCTGACACTAACTTACACAGCTTCTCCTTTGAATCTGCCACCACCACAGTATCATCTGCAAACAGCAACTGATTCAGCTCCCACTTGTTATCATCTCCATCTACCATTCTCAAACCTCGACCATGCACTCGCTCATTCACCTCTCTTACGACTCCATTAATATACAAATTGAGCAGCCATGGTGACATCACACATCCCATTCTCGATCCCAAACACACTGGAAACCACTCACTCACTTCATTCCCTACCCTAACACAAGTTTTACCACCGTCATACAAACTCTTTACTGTTTGCAACAGTCTATCATCAATTCCTTATAATCTCAAAACATTCCACATTGCCACTCTACCAACTCTATCATACGCTTTCTCCAGATCCAAAAATGCAAAATATACATCCATACCCTTTTCTAAATATTTCCCATATAACTGCCTTACTATAAAAATCTGATCTATGCAGCCTCTACCTCTCCTGAATCCACTCTGCACTTCCAGGACCACATTTTATAGCTTGAATTTATCTCGAAATCACAATTGATGATGAATCAACTTTAAACATATGGATCCATTACTTCACGCTGCCAGACTTTCTTAGCCACGTGAAAGGGCGGACTATTTTCAGGCTTTCTCTTAGACATGAAAGCAGGGGGGGATATAGAGATTATAACTAAATCTAGTTCCAAAAGGTATAATATGCTGTAGCCTTAGTAACAATTTGCAATAATTACATAGCTTTTACAGTTGAAGAATTTTGGCTTTAAATAACAGGTTGTCATTGATACCAGGTTGAGCAAAAAAATATACATTTGTAGAGCAGCAACCTTACTGAAAATTGATCCGAATTATTTAGTTATCATGACCCAAATTTGACATTATATGTGTTATGATTATTGCTTCAGTTACTATTGGATTTAATTTGCAGATTTTAGACTTGTAGTGATTCAAATTACAAAACAATCTCTTCAAGCATTATGATTTAAATCTGTGAGTGTTGCAAAGTCTGTATTATAATATTTATTGTTGTGCTAAATAAGATGCACATATTTGTGCCTCAGCACTAAAAGCTTTTGAAATTTGGCTATTTTGAGCTATAAATCTTTCATTAGAAGGTATTGCCGTTGTCATTTGAGAATAGCCCTTGATCTTATTGCGAGTAATAATACTTCCTCTTCTTTTTCTTCTTCTACTACTACTACTACTACTACTACTACTACTACTACTACTACTACTACTACTACTACTACTACTACTACTACTACTACTACTACTACTACTACTACTACTACTACTACTACTACTACTACTACTACTACTACTACTACTACTACTACTACTACTACTACTACTACTACTACTACTACTACTACTACTACTACTACTACAAAAGACTGTAGTAGTCATACATGTTCTCACTATTCACAGACTTCTTGAAATTAGTATTTGGAAAAATGTTATGTGTGAAATGTTAGTAAGTTCTCCGAGTCTCTGTGCTCCTCTGAACAAATCAGTGGGCAAGGGTTCTTCTGGTCTCAAGAAGACCGTGATAAACTCATTGAAAGCAAGTTTTACTATTTCAGTGAACATTTTCCTACATTTTTGAAAAACGTAGTTCATCTAGAATCCAATAAAACTCTGATCACTTCAGTGAAACCAACGTATGGTTCTAAAGAATCTCTGAATGGGGCATTGGAGGAATAGCATGTTGGACTCAGTGAAAGTTTGGGACAAATGATACCTACTTGTGGCCTCGAGAATTTCCTGTTCAAGTTCCTGGAACCATGGTCATCTAATCTGAAGAAGCTGTGACCTGGACAGATTTCTTCTAGACTTAAGAAGATGCTGGTGGGTTGTTAATATATAACTAGCGTTCTAATTTTATTTAAGCTCTGAGCACAGGATTGGAACCAAAATCCAATATGATATATATTTTAGTACAATATGAAGCTGATATCGATTGTGCCACAAGCACAAACCATCAGTAATAAATTTATAGCTTTCGATGTCATTATATTCGGAGCCTGTGATAAGTAATATGGCAATTAAGAAATCTGAAACAGTGACTGATGCAAAAGCACTAATTAAAGATGTAATGGGAGATGAATTAAAGGATTTGGCAAAATTTTAAAAAATCCAATAAAGAATGTTCTATGACAGAAATTCTACATACACAGAACCTGACCAAAGCTTATGATTACTACCAAGCCCAATACCTTTTATTATATTTATATTTCATAAGCACCCTTTCTGAGACTGTTGAGATCACTGGGCCGACGTGAATGGAGAGAGCCCCTGCTATTTCTTAGGCATATAGTTGGTCTAAAGTGACATCACTATCTCTTGAACGCGCCTTTCAACAAAGACATTTAA
>JAXCGZ010002535.1:47500-49856 GCA_037179515.1 Halocaridina rubra
TATATATATATATATATATATATATATATATATATATATATATATATATACATATATATATATATATATATATATATATATATATATATATATATATATATATATATATATATATATATATATATATATATATATATATATATATATATATATATATATATATATATATATATATATATATATATATATATATATATATATATATATATATATATATATATATATATATATATATATATATATATATATATATATATATATATATATATATATATATATATATATATATATATATATATATATATATATATATATATATATATATATATATATATATATATATATATATATATATATATACATATATATATATATATATATATATATATATATATATATATATATATATATATATATATATATATATATATATATATATGTATATATATATATATATATATATATATATATATATATATATATATATATATATATATATATATATATATATATATATATATATATATATATATATATATATATATATATATATATATATATATATATATATATATATATATATATATATATATATATATATATATATATATATATATATATATATATATATATATATATATATATATATATATATATATATATATATATATATATATATATATATATATATATATATATATATATATATATATATATATATATATATATATATATATATATATATATATATATATATATATATATAGGTATATATATATATATATATATATATATATATATATATATATATATATATATATATATATATATATATATATATATATATATATATATATATATATATATATATATATATATATATATATATATATATATATATATATATATATATATATATATATATATATATATATATATATATATATATATATATATATATATATATATATATATATATATATATATATATATATATATATATATATATATATATATATATATATATATATATATATATATATATATATATATATATATATATATATATATATATATATATATATATATATATATATATATATATATATATATATATATATATATATATATATATATATATATATATATATATATATATATATATATATATATATATATATATATATATATATATATATATATATATATATATATATATATATATATATATATATATATATATATATATATATATATATATATATATATATATATATATATATATATATATATATATATATATATATATATATATATATATATATATATAATATATATATATATATATATATATATATATATATATATATATATATATATATATATATATATATATATATATATATATATATATATATATATATATATATATATATATATGTATATATATATATATATATATATATATATATATATATATATATATATATATATATATATATATATATATATATATATATATATATATATATATATATATATATATATATATATATATATATATATATATATATATATATATATATATATATATATATATATATATATATATATATATATATATATATATATATATATATATATATATATATATATATATATAAATATATATATATATATATATATATATATATATATATATATATATATATATATATATATATATATATATATATATATATATATAATATATATATATATATATATATATATATATATATATATATATATATATATATATATATATATATATATATATATATATATATATATATATATATATATATATATATATATATATATATATATATATATATATATATATATATATATATATATATATATATATATATATATATATATATATATATATATATATATATATATATTATATATATATATATATATATATATATATATATATATATATATATATATATATATATATATATATATATATATATATATATATATATATATATATTATATATATATATATATATATATATATATATATATATATATATATATATATATATTATATATATATATATATATATATATATATAATATATATATATATATATATATATATATATATATATATATATATATATATATATATATATATATATATATATATATATTTATATATTTATATATATATATATATATATATATATATATATATATATATATATATATATATATATATATATATATATATATATATATATATATATATATGAATCATTTTTTTACCCCGACAGGGACTCGAACCTTGGACTTATGATTA
>JAXCGZ010002536.1:0-32500 GCA_037179515.1 Halocaridina rubra
TTCAGTCTCCTATTTTATTGTGCCTCATTTATCTATAAATATCTCCAAATTTAAGGAGCATCAAACAATATATATATATATATATATATATATATATATATATATATATATATATATATATATATATATATATATATATATATATATATATGCTTTTTTGTTAGCTGGCTACCAAACAACGCTAACAGGTTAATCATTGGAAAAAAAATAACTCTAATATCTTCTGCTTTGAGTGGATTTTTTAGTACGAATCACAAGAAAATCCCTACCAATCGCATTCTACGACATTTTCAGTTGGTATTTGCAGCAGAATATACTCCAACCTCCTCATATTGCAGAGATAAGATATCATGGGTCAGTTAAAGAGAACAATGTCATTTCAACTACAGAGGTATGCAAAGCTATGCTTGAATTAGATGCTCATGAAGTTATGGGGTATGACGACGTATCCCCTTATATATTTATGTAACCCATGTGAGGCCAAAACTCGAATATGCAGCCCCCTTTTGGAATCCGCACTTGAAAAAGCACATAGCTAAGCTTGAAAACGGTCAAAGACATGCCACGAAACTGGTGCCAGAAATACGTGATCTCAGTTATGATGAGAGGCTGAGGGAATTAGACTTACCATCACTCGAAGCTAGAAGATTGAGGGGGGATATGGTGACAGTCTTTAAATTCCTTCATGGTTATGACAGAGTGGATAGGGATCGATATTTTGATATGGCAGGCTCTAGAACTAGAGATCATAGTTTGAAGCTTCGTAAGAGAACTTCTTTGCAGGATGTAAGGAAATACTTTTTCAGTGTAAGAGTAGTTGATAATTGGAATTGGCTAAGCGAGGAGGTAGTTAATGCTATCTCAATCCATAGTTTTAAGGACAGGTATGATAAGTATCACTAAGTACAAAATGGAACCGATCAGGAGACAGGAAGATACGAGCTTTGGGCTCTTTCCCGTACATACAATTAGGTAATCACATAAGAAGTGTCCTGAACCTTTATCAGTAGCGCTATGCATTACATTTGTAAAGTTGCTGGAATCTGGGGACATTTCATGAAGCTGGAAACAAGCAAACTCGGTAACTATCTTTAAAAAGGGAAGGAGTGACACAGCTCTTAAATTATAAGCCTATTTTAGTAACTACCATAATTTGCAATGTTATGGAGAAAATAGAGAAAACACCTTTCTCTTCACTTGGAATCCTTCAACCATTTGGCTGTGAGACGAGAGCTTTCAAAGAAAGCAGGCCTACGGTAACAAACTTACGAGAATTATACGATGAGGTAAGCCACATCTTACAAGAAAGAGAGGGCTGGGCAGACTGCGTACTCAAATAATTTCAGAAGGCATATGATACAGTCCCACATGCGACTCTTAAAAAGAAGCTGGAAAGAATAGGTGGGAATATCTTGGAGTAAATAAAAACTAATTTAGATGGGGAGGGGACCAAAGGGTCAGGGTAAGACATGTAGAGTCTGACTGGAGAAAGGTTAGTCTTAGGATTCCACAGGGATCAGTTTTAGGGCCGTTTTTTTTTTTTTTTTTTTTTTTTTTTTTTTTTTTTTTTATAGTACTGTATATGTAAATGACCTGCGAGAGTCAGTAATGTTTTTTTAAAAATATGTTTGCAGATTATGCAAATTCTGTGAATAGAGTAAAAGTTGAGAATAATGGTAGATAACTTAAGGAAGACCTAAATAGTCTGCAAGTGGTTAATGAGAATCAATACTTCAAAATTTAAAGTACTAAGAATGGGCAAGAGTGTGAGAAGGCCAAGCTTAGGATACTCGATAACAGGGGTGGAACTTCAAGAAACAGAGAAGGAAAGAGATCTAGGGGTAATTGTATTTGCAGATTTGTCTCCGGAAATACATATGAATGGTATATAAAAGGTGGAATATACTTGCTTAGCAAATAAAACGTTGGTGTTCAGGCACATGGACAAGGAAATGTTCAGAAATATTTATGAGACTTAAGCAAGACTAAAGCTTGAATATGCAGTGCCCTTTCGGAATCCACCCTTGTAAAATCATATCAATAAATTGAAAAAATTTCAGACATACTAAGAAAGTGGCGACAGAGATACATAATCTTGCTTATGAGGGAAGGCTGAGGGTGCTGGACTTACAATCACCTGAAGCTAGAAGGAGGAGGGGGATATGATAATGGGCTTTTTAATTTCTTCATGGTTCTGGCAGTGGAGAGGGAGCAATCTTTTAATATGGGTGGTTCTAGAACTAAGGGTCATAGCTTGAAACTTCAGAAGAAAATTTCTTTAGAGAAAGTAAAGAAGTAGTTTTTAATTGCAACAACAGTCAATAATGGGAGTTCGCTAAATGAAGTGAAAGTAAATGCTAAATGCATTCATATTTTTTAAGGAGAGATAAATGAGTAAAATATAACACCGATCAGGAGAAGAGGAGTTACAAACATAGAGCTCTTTCTCGTAAGGACAATTTGGCAAATACACCCACAGAATATAGGGATGGAATACCTTCACTTATCTCACCAGGTACAGTGTCCCCCTGTGTCATTCTCAAGGGAAAAAATAGAAAACATACCGAAACATAATCCTTGTGTGACTGTACTACTTTGTTGCATTACTCCTGCAGCTGTGCTCTTGTTACGGGAACTAACTGCCCACCATATCTGCCTCATTCCAGAGCTACTCAGTGTCTGCAATAAATAAGATTAATTACACCATTATTCATTACTTTATTATCCACTCTTACATAGGAGAGGACAAAATATTGCTTTTTTTTTCATTTTCTCTCTTTTTCTCAGGGTTAACAATCTTGAATTAATCTCATTGCTAGCTCTTTTCTTTTCTCAGCTTTAACGGTAGTTTTTATTATTCCTCTCTCTCTCAGAGTGATCAGGCTAGAAGAGTGAATTGTTATATTTCAAAGCACATATAAACCAACCTTTCACTCTAAAATGAAGACGAGAAAATTAAACACTAAAAAATTATGGGCGAAAGCAGTATGTCTTAAAAAGACTAGTAATTGCGACTTAATATGACAGCATTTACACGTGTATAAAGGGAATAATAATACTAATTATGATAATAATAATAATTTACTTTCATATGACATCCAAAACCTTCTATATACTGTGCTTTCAATCATGCCTGGATTACGGTATTGTACTAAAAATTTATCTTCAAGAGCCACGGTTTCGATAGGAATAAATATCCTTATCCCACAGCTTTTTCTTATTAAAGAAAGTATATTTTTATGGTCTCTTATATATATGTGTTCTGTTTTCCCTATTAATACTTGTGTGTGGGAGAACGCACAAGAACTACTACTTATTATTACATTTAATCTTTGACCTTCAAAAGTTTAGAGGACATCAAAGTTTTATGACGATGACTTTGCCATACATTGTGAAGCACTAAGATTGCACCCAGCAGGTCCAAAGTTCAGCTGTTCATGGTGGTTCTCATGGTTTATCTTTGGCTGTGCCACTTGGGGTAAGCAGTTAGTTTGTTATACGAAATAATTGAATAATTAAATAAATACAAAAAATGCACCTGTCAACAGTACTGAGTTAAAATGCCAAGTAGCACAGCTGTCTTATTTTTTCTCTGCTTTGTTCTCTTTTATTTTTTATTTATTTTTGTATAAAATGAGTTATATATAAAGTTTGATCCTGTGATAACATACCTTGGTTAACAAGTGATTAATATTTTTTTTTCTTCTGAAATGACCAGTTTTAGCAGTTAACAAGAATATATAGCAGAAATAGGTGGGAGTCTCCTCAGATACAAATTCGAATTTTCCATCAAGTGGACTTTTGTTTTGCATTTTTTTCTTCTCAAATTACCAAAGTCAAATTTTAAGTTAGAATGTGTGTTATCAGAAAAGAGATGAACTGAGTAACTATAGAGTACTCATATGAAGATATAGAGATTCTGTGTGAAATTTAAATAGAAACGTTTCTCTCTTTTTTATCTTCACTCTATTGTCTGTGAAAGGGAAAACATCAAAATGAGGCCATCTTTGTCCCTAACCTCCCATCCAATGGTCCGGGGAGGGGTGGTATGAGATCTCAGGGGGATATAGGAGGAGGAGGAGTGGCTGTTAGGAGATTGAAGCAAAAAGTCAAGGAATTAGAGACAATGGTTGTAAACCTTGATGATAAAATCCAGAATATGAATAGAGAAATGAAAGAGAATGAAACACTCAGAGAAGAAATAAGATTTTTGGAGAGAGCAAATAAAGCACAAGGGCAAGAGAGAAAAGAACTAGAAAAACAAATAACGAAACTGGAAGAGGAAAAGAGTGAACTAGAAAATAGAATTTCTAATCAAGAAGATAACAACAAACAGCTGAATGACAACCGGAATGAATTAAATGTTAATTCACTGCTCTCTTCTGAGAGAGACGAGATTGCAGCTTGGAATGTCCAGATTAAGGAACACATCGAACAGTTTAGAAATGAGTTTCAGGAGCTGAGTATGGAACATGATACCATGAAAACTTCCTTTGCTGATGCACTAAAGGGGAATGCGGCAGTAAAAGAGGCTGTGAAGGTGGTGGCACTGGAAACCATACAAACAGTTGACTGTAAAGAAAGAGTAATAGAAAAATGAAAGACGTTGTGATGGAAAGGGCAAATCCACTGATTACACAGGCACTTGATAAAGAGAAGAGAGTGGTATTCTCCAGCATAAGCAAATCCCAGGAGCCAACATGGCAGGAAAGACTTACGAAATAAAGCCAGGGTTTTAGGTCTAATAAGAAAGCTTGGAGTAGTATGTGGTCCTGAGGATATTGTAAACATTTACCAACTAGATAAATATTCTAGGGAGGGAAAGCAAAGACCAACAAAAGTAACCTTTGAGAGAGGGGACACATGTAGAGAAATATTGATGAGGGAAAAAAGCCTTAAAAACCTTCAAGAATTCAAAAGTGTTCATTAGATGATACAGAACACAGGAAGAGATGGAAAGGATAAAAAAAAAACTTGTTGCAAGAGGCTGGAAGGTTAAATGAAATAAAAGAAAAAAATTCATTTCAGAGTTCTTCCAGACAGAGAAGATAAAGAAGATAATGATAGAAGATTAGGGGATGGGGCCTCATTAAAATTCTCTTACATGAATGCTGATGGAATAGCTGCAAAGCAGTAGAATTAAAAGATACGATTCACAACAGTAAAGCAGATATAGTAGCAGTTACAGAGACTAAGTTGAGTGAGAACATAAACAGTGTCACAGTTTTTCCTAAGGGCTTCAGAATATTAAGGGTTGAAAGATCTGGGAGGACTGGCGAAGTGATAACACTGCTCACAAGTGAAAGGATTCAGGTTGAAAAAAGAAACTTTGTTATAGAAAGTGAGTTCAAGGAATTTCTTATTGTTCACATAAATACTGGGTCAGTGAGGATTATAATGTCATTAATGGATTATCTCTCTCCCTATCTTATCACTTCCAGTCTTTCCATGTAAAGGCACAAATAAAGCTTTTAGGATTATCTGAAGTGTACTTGATATGTATACAGTTTTAAACAATAATATGAGTATTTGCTTATTTACATGAATATGTATATAATAAAAATAAAAGTAAAGTATTAAAGCCTAACAGAATACTCACGAGAATCATATTTCATGCATCCACATTCCTTGATATATTCCACTATAAACCACATAGCCAGATACATGATAAAGAATCAATTGTCTTTAATCAGTACTTAGATATTAAAATGCTAAGCACCATATCATTTAAGTTTAAACTCATCTTGAGAGAGAGAGAGAGGAGAGAGAGAGAGAGAGAGAGAGAGAGAGAGAGAGAGAGAGAGAGAGAGAGAGAGAGAGAGAGAGAGAGAGAGACTTTAAGTATATGCATGGATACGCTACAAGAAATCGTTGGGTATGCATCTTCCCATGAAAGCAAATGTTTTGGAATGGATAAAAACTTACTTAGAAGGAAGGGAACAGAGGGTTAGAGTAAGACACTCAGTGTCTGAATGGAGAAGAGTTAGTAGTGGAGTTCCACAGGGTTCAGTTTTAGGGCCACTTTTGTTCCTTGTATATGTAAATGACCTACCAGAGTCTGTAAATTCATTCATGAATATGTTTGCAGATGATGCAAAGATTGTGAAGAAAGTAAAAAACGAGAACAATGGTAGAGAACTTCAGGAGGATCTAAATAATCTGCATGAGTGGTCAGAAAAGTGGCTAATGAAATTCAATACTTCAAACTGTAAGGTAATGAGAATGGGTACAAGTGCAAGAAGGCCCAAGCTTGACTACTCGGTGGCTGGAGTACAACTTCAAGAGACAGAAAATGAGAGAGATCTAGGAGTAAACATACTGGCAGATTTGTCTCCAGAAATACATATAAATGGCATAGTAAGGGCAGCATATGCATTCTTATCAAATGTAAGGGTAGCCTTCAGGCACATGGACAAGGAAATGTTCAGAAATATTTATGTAACCTATGTGAGGCCAAAACTCGAATATGCAGCCCCCTTTTGGAATCCGCACTTGAAAAAGCACATAGGTAAGCTTGAAAAAGTTCAAAGACATGCCACGAAACTGGTGCCAGAAATATGCAATCTCAGTTATGATGAGAGGCTGAGGGAATTAGACTTACCATCACTCGAAGCTAGAAGAGTGAGAGGGGATATGGTGACAGTCTTTAAATTCCTTCATGGTTATGATAGAGTGGATAGGGATTGATATTTTGATATGGCTGCCTCTAGAACTAGAGGTCATAGTTTGAAGCTTCGTAAGAAAAGTTCTTTGCAGGATGTAAGGAAATACTTTTTCAGTGTAAGAGTAGTTGATAATTGGAATTGGCTAAGCGAGGAGGTAGTTAATGCTATCTCAATCCATAGTTTTAAGGACAGGTATGATAAGTATGACTAAGTATAAAATGGAACCGATCAGGAGACGGGAAGATACGAGCTTTGGGCTCTTTCCCGTAAACACAATTAGGTAATCACAATTAGGTAATCACAGACATAGCTCTACAATCAAAGGCTGCGCTCTTCCTGTGAGAGATTTTTATCAAATTGGCCGATAAGAGAGTGAAGAACCTGTCTGTCAAGATGATAAGGCAGTAATTTGACTGTAGCACAAGCTAATAATAATAAAAAAAAATCCTGGTAACAAAAACTGCTCAAGATAGATATATAATTATACGAGTCTTGATCTCTGAGGAAAACATATTTTGCCCTTACCAAAACCCAAAATTATCACAAAGCTAAAAAAAATTTATATAAGGGATATCACCAGGAAGTCTAAAGAAAATCTCAAGCTTTTACACTGCTTTATCATAGGGAAACTCAGATTCAATGAACAGGTCTTAAAGTTAAAGAGAGAGGTTGAAAGCATCAGTTAGATGGATGAAGAGATGTGCGAAGTACTGAACAAGGAGTTTCAGTTAGTATTCACAGCAGAAAATACCCCACCCCCTGAGAATGCAGAGATATGAGCTAATGGGTTAGTATTAGAGAATATCATCTTTTCAACATCAGAGGTATGCAAAGCGATGATGAAATCAGATGCCATTAAGAAATGTTCTAAACCAATACCGGTGGAGCTATGAATCATATTTGAAAAGGTGCTGGAATCTGGGTAGATTCTAAGATGCTGGAAACAAGCAAACGCGGTACCTATTTTCAAAGAGGGAAGGAGGGATACAGCTCGAAACATTAGGCCTGCTTCCTTGACCAGCATAGTTATGGAGAAAGCACTAAGAAAACACATCTCTATTCACTGGGAATCCTTCAACTTTTTGTCAGTGAGAAAACATGGCTTCAGGGAAGTCTGATCAACAGTAACAAAGTTACTATGATTTTTATATATGGGCCTACATGGGAGACTTATTAGGTTGTATGTAATGGCGAGAACAGGTGAAAATGTCAAGGAATGCATATAAACTTACCTAGAACGAAGGGAATAAAGGGTTAGAGTAATACACTCAGTGTTTGAATGCAGAAGAGTTAGTAGTGGGGTTCCACAGGCTTCAGTTTTAGGGCAAGTTCTTTCAAAGTATACATAAATGACCTACCAGAGTCTGTAAATTCATTCATGAATATTTACACATGATGCAAAGCTTATGAAGAAAGTAAGAGATGAGAACAATGGTAGAGAACCTCAGGAAGACCTAAATAGTCTGCATGATGCCACGAGTGTTCAAAAAGAGTGTCTAATGATATTCAATACTTCAAAATGTAAGGTAATGAGAATGGGTGCAAGTACAAGAAGGCCAAAGCTTGGATACTCAATAGCAGGAGCAGAACTTCAAGAGACAGAGAGTGAGAGAGATTTAGGAGTATATATACTGGCAGATTTGTCTCCAGAAATGCATTTAAATGGCACAGTAAGGGCAGCATATGCTTTCTTAGCAAATACAGGGGTAGCCTTCAGACATACAGACAAGGAAATGTTCAGAAATATTTATGTAACTTATGTAAGGAATATGTAGCTCTCTTTTTGGAATCCACATTTGAAAAAGCACATAAATAAGCTGGAAACAGTTCAAAGACATGCCATGAAACTGGTGTCAGAAATACATAATCTCAGTTATGAGAAGCTGAGGGAATTAGACTTACCATCACTCGAAGCTAGAAGAATGAGGGGGGATATGGTAAAGGTTTTCAAATTCCTTCATAGTTTTGACAGAGTGGATAAGGATGTATATTTTGATATGTCTGGCACTAGAACTAGAGGCCATAGTTTGAAGCTTCATAAAAAAAAAAAAACTCTCTTTGCAGGATGTAAGAAAGTACATTTTTAGTGTAAAAGTACGTGATGACTGGAATTCGCTAAGCGAGGAGGTAGTTAATGCTAACTCAATTCATAGCTTTAAAGAGAAATATGATAAGTATCACTGAGCACAAAAACGGATCCGACCAGGAGACGGAGAGTTACGAGAATAGGGCTCTTTCCCATAAGCACAATTAGTTAATTACAAACTACATTGGAGAATATCAGGGGAGACTGCATAATTTACACAAGTCTCAAAACACTAAGCCTCAATTATCATACCTCTCTCAATACTCTCTCTTCAATGGGAAATATGAAGCATGGTGCTTTGAAACTCATGTAAATTATGTAGTCCATTCTGATGCTATGTCCATATGTTAATTGTGCATAAAGTACTTTAATAAACAAATATTCACAAAATGCACGTGTATTTTATCATGCCAGTTCTCCTTGGGATTTTGTGACTTTAACAAGAGACAATACTATATCTCTGGATTTGCCAGCCTATTTCTTAATCTGCTTGTATCATCCTCTGTAGTTTGTCTTAGAAAGTATCGTTCTAGAGGTTAATTTGCAATAAATTCATCTTGCAAGCTGTTTAGTGATACAAGTAGAAAAAGAGGACTGCAAACCCAGAGACATAATGTTGTCTCTTGTTAAAGTCAAAAAATCCTATTCTAAGGAGACCTAGCATGATAAAATCCAAGTGCATTCCGTGAAAAGAATGTTGTTTGCATAAAAAGTCTCCATGTTAGATTCGTGATTTTAAAAAATTGTTGCTTCCCTCTTTTTCTGTTTTTGAATCACTAAACATTATGCAAGATGAATTTCTTACAAGAAAACCTTTGCAATGATGCTTTCTAAAACTAACAACAGAGAATGATACAAACAGATTAAGGAATAGGATAGAAAACCAAGAGACATTTGTGTTTCTTGTTAAAGTGACTAAATCCTATTCTAAGAACTAGCATATATATATATATATATATATATATATATATATATATATATATATATATATATATATATATATATATATATATATATATATATATATATATATATATATATATATATATATATATATATATATATATATATATATATATATATATATATATATATATATATATATATATATATATATATATATATATATATATATATATATATATATATATATATATATATATATATATATATATATATATATATATATATATATATATATATATATATATATATATATATATATATATATATGTAATATGAATATGAATACTTGACACACAAATGAAATGAGGTAAGCAATGAAGAAAAATTAAATGAGTGTTGAGATTTTACAGATTGTATTTTAGTCCATATTCAGAGCAACTAACTAAAACATTCAAATAAAAATCAAAGTACAAGAAAGCATTGAGAGTACAGCAATAGATATAATGATACAACAATGTATGATAAAGTTTCCATAATGTATGTCTTCATGCCTTAAACACCTTCCAGTAGTTAGCCATGTTTCACCTGTCGCATAATAAAGTTATGTTCTGTTAATGCTTGCATCACTAATCCACATCCACCATGGTGTAGTGATTTGGAACTTACGCCCTTGGAACTGATACAATGGCATGGCCACCTTTTCTAGACTTCGATGGGCAATACCCTCCGTATCATGGTCACCTTGCCAGCTCTTCATCAGAGATGGAAGTTGCAAGCGAGCTAAATGCGGGTCATGGCAACTTTGGTAATGGAGAACATCGTCCCTTCTCCACATAATATAGTATCAGTTAAGAAGAATATATAGCAGAAACAGGTGGGTGCCTCCTCAGACACAAATTCGAATTTTCCTTCAGGTTTGACTTTGTTTTTGTTGCATTTTTTCTTTTTCTTTTTATCCTCAAATTACCATAGTCAAATTTTTAAGTTAAGATGTGTGTTACCAGAAAAGAGATAAATTGAGTCACTAAATAGCACTTACATGGAGATATAAAAATTCTGTGTGAAGCTTAAATAAAAGTTTTTTTCTTTTTTTTTCTCTTTCTCTTCTTGTTTCTGTATTCTGTGAGAGGGAGAACATAAAAATGAGGCCATCTCTGTCCCAAACCTCTCCCACCCATGGGTCGGGAGGAGGGGTAGCTATTAGGAGACTAAAACAGAAAATCAAGAATTTAGAGGCAATGGTTATAAGCCTTGATGATAAAATTCGGAATATGGATAGAGAAATGAAAGAGAATGAAACACTCAGAAAGGAAATAAGATTTTTGGAGGAAGCAAATAAAGCACAAGGGCAGAAGAGAAAGGAACTAGAAAAAAGAATAAAGAAGCTAAAAGGGGAAAAGAGTGAACTGGCAACTAGAATTTCTAAACAAGAAGATAAAAACAAACAGCTAAATGACAACCTAAATTAATTAGATTTTAGTTCTCTGCTCTCTTCTGAGAGAGATGAGATTGCAGTTTGGAATGTCCAGATTAAGGAAAACATTAAAAACTTTAGAAAAGAGTTCCAGGAGCTGAATATGGAGAATCATGCCATGAAAACTTCCTTTGCTGATGCACCAAAGGGGAATGTGGCAGTAAAAGAGGCTGTAAAGGTGGTGGCACTGGAAAACATACAAACAGTTGACTATAAAGAGACAGTAATCGAAAAAATGAAAGACGTTGTGATGGAAAGGGCAAACCCACTCATCAGACAGGCACTTGATAAAGAGAAGACAGTGGTAATCTCAGGCATAAGCGAATCCCAGGAGCCAACATGGCAGGGGAGACTTGAAGAAAATAAAGATAGGGTTGTAGACCTGATAAGAAAGCTTGCAGTAGTTTGTGGTCCTGAGGATATTGTAAACATACACCAACTAGGCAAATATTCGAGGGAAGGAAAGCCGAGACCAACAAAAGTAACCTTTGAGAGAGGGGAAACATGTAGGGAAATATTGTTGAGAAAAAAAAGTCTAAAAGACCTTCAAGAATTCAAAGAAGTGTTCATTAGACGATACAGAACACAGGAAGAGATGGGAAAGATCAAAAACTTGTTGCAAGAGGTAAGAAGGGTAAATGAGGAAAGAAATGAAGAAGAGAAGAAAAATTTTCATTTCAGAGTTCTTTCAGACAAAGGGGAGATAAAGAAGATAATGACAGAAGATCAGGAGATGGGGCCTCATTAAGATTGTTATACACAAATGCTGATGGATTAGCTGGTAAGGCAGTAGAATTAAAAGATAGGATTCACAACAGTAAGGCAGATATAGTAGCAATTACAGAGACTAAGTTGAGTGAGGACATAAACAGTGTCACAGTTTTTCCTAAGGGCTTCAGAATATTAAGGGTTGAAAGATCTGAGAGGACTGGTGGAGGGATAGCACTGCTCATAAGTGAAAGGATTCAAGTTGAAGAAATAAACTTGGCTATAGAAAGTGAGTTCAAGGAATTTCTTGTTGCTCGCATAAATACTGGGTCAGAGAGCATAGTAATAACTGTTGTATATAACCCACCAAGGAACCAGAATAGGCTAGAAGTTTATGAGGAAAGTCATATAGGTACTATTGAAGTCATAAACTCAGTTGTTAACATGGCATGGGAGAGAAAATGTAGGATTCTGATTATGGGAGATTTTAATCATAAAGAGATAGATTGGATAAATCTTGACCCACACAGCGGTGAGGACTCATTCGGGGCAAGATTCCTAGATTGCGTACTAGGGAATTTCCTACACCAACATGTAATGGAACCAACGAGGAGGGGTGGGGATAAGCCATCACTACTTGATCTAGTATTCACAGATAATGTGTTGGATATTGAAAAAATTGAGTATGAACCACCAATTGGAAATAGTGACCACTGTGTGTTGTTGATGGACTATATCATTGAAGTAGGTCTGCCTGAAAGCAGAGGCACTGAGGACATGAGGAGGAACTATCCGAAAGGGGATTACATCAATATGAATGAGCTTTTTGCAGTTATTGACTGGAGAACCTTATTTTACAACAAATCTGTTCAAGAAATGTATGACATCTTTTGTGAGAAATATGGGAAGATAGTAGATTGCTGCATACCTGTCACCAAAGTAGTTGTAATTCATGCCAGAGAGAAATGGCTCGATAATGAGTGTAAAAGAGCTAAGGAGTGGAGAGACAAATGCTGCAAAAGGTATAGTAGGAGAAAAAACACAAATGCCTGGCAAACCTACAAAAGAGCAAGAAATGACTACCTAAGTAAAAGGAGAGAGGCAGAGAGAGACTATGAGAGGGACATCACCAGGAAGGCTAAAGAAAATCCCAAGCTTTTCCACAGCTTTATCAGAGGAAAACTGAAGGTAAAAGAACAGGTTTTAAGGCTAAATAGAGCAGATGGATGCATCACTGAGATGGATGAAGAGATCTGCAAAGAATTGAACAAGGAGTTTCAGTCAGTATTTACAGTAGAAAATACCCTACCCCCTCAGATTGCAGAGATAGAAGCTCAAGGGCCGGTATTAGAGAACATCAACCTTACAGCTACAGAGGTATGCAAAGCGCTGATGGATTTAGATGTTCATAAAGCTACGGGTCCTGATGACATATCCCCTCATGTACTTAAAAAATGCGCAAACTCAATATCAGTGGCACTGGGTATCATATTTAAAAAGTCACTGGAGTCAGGGGAGATTCCAAGATGCTGGAAACAATGTGATGCCTATCTTCAAAAGGGGAAGGAGGGATACGGCTCTGAACTATAGACCAGTTTCCTTGACCAGCATAGTTTGCAAAGTTATGGAGAAACTACTAAGGAAACATATCTCTCTTCACTTGGAATCCTTCAACTTTTTGTCAGTGATGCAACATGGCTTCAGAGAAGGTAGATCAACAGTAACAAACTTATAAGAATTTTATGATGAGGTAAGCCGAATCTTCCAGGAAAGAGAGGGCGGGGCAGACTGTATATTCCTAGACTTCCAGAAAGCGTTTGACACTGTCCCACATGGGAGACTTATTAGGAAGTTGCAAGCAATGGCTAGAATAGGTGGAAATGTCTTGGAATGGATAAAAACTTACTTAAAAGGAAGGGAACAGAGGGTTAGAGTAAGTCACTCAGTGTCTGAATGGAGAAGAGTTAGTAGTGGAGTTCCACAGGGTTCAGTTTTAGGGCCACTTTTGTTCCTTGTATATGTAAATGACCTACCAGAGTCTGTAAATTCATTCATGAATATGTTTGCAGATGATGCAAAGATTGTGAAGAAAGTAGGAAACGAGAACAATGGTAGAGAGCTTCAGGAGGATCTACATAGTCTGCATGAGTGGTCAGAAAAGTGGCTAATGAAATTCAATACTTGAAAATGTAAGGTAATGAGAATGGGTACATGTGCAAGAAGGCCCAAGCTTGACTACTCGGTGGCTGGAGTACAACTTCAAGAGACAGAAAATGAGAGAGATCTAGGAGTACACATACTTGCAGATTTGTCTCCAGAAATACATATAAATGGCATAGTAAGGGCAGCATATGCATTCTTATCAAATGTAAGGGTAGCCTTCAGGCACATGGACAAGGAAATGATCAGAAATATTTATGTAATTTATGTGAGGCCAAAACTCGAATATGCAGCTCCCTTTTGGAATCCACACTTGAAAAAGCACATAGCTAAGCTTGAAAACGGTCAAAGACATGACACGAAACTGGTGCCAGAAATACGTAATCTCAGTTATGATGAGAGGCTGAGGGAATCAGACTTACCATCACTCGAAGCTAGAAGATTGAGGGGGGATATGGTGACAGTCTTTAAATTCCTTCATGGTTATGATAGAGTGGATAGGGATTGATATTTTGATATGGCTGGCTCTAGAACTAGAGGTCATAGTTTGAAGCTTAGTAAGAGAACTTCTTTGCAGGATGTAAGGATATACTTTTTCAGTGTAAGAGCAGTTGATAATTGGAATTGGCTAAGCGAGGAGGTAGTTAATGCTATCTCAATCCATAGTTTTAAGGGCAGGTATGAAAAGTATGACTAAGTAAAAAATGGAACCGATGAGGAGACGGGAAGATACGTGCTTTGGGCTCTTTCCCGTAAACACAATTAGGTAAATACATGTTTTACAGGGACCATATGTTGTGATGCCCTCTGCTCTGGAGGAATGTGAGGTTGAGATGTCTTCCGCCGCTTCCGGACGCTAGGCGGAGCCATAATCTAAGGCTTTATGTAAATTAATATGAAGTTTATGTGATCCAGTACTAAAACAGGGAATTTATCAAAATTTCTCTTTGCATTACAGTGTAGATAAGCTTAGATCTAAGTGTTCACCCTTTGAGTTTGCGGAGAGAGACGCAGGAATTAGTGGATCTTTTTCCCGCCAAATTCACCTACGCAGGTGGCCATAGCAATGGAGGATGACGATAAGGTAGCCGTTGCTGCCACACACATGACCTCCTGGCCACCCCCACCAAGCCCTGCAGAAATTGCAGGGACTCACACATGGATAACAGCTCCTGTCCTGCCAGGGGCATTACCTGCCATAACTGCAAAAAGGTGGGCACTTCAGGAAGTGCTGCAGCAGTAAAATCAAGGCTCCCAAGTCAGAAGTTTCAAATGGCGAGGTGGTGGCATCTACTATGTCCCCCCAGCCCCTCCTGACTGCGTCCATTTCCTCATCCATGGCTGTAGCCGAAGCATGTGCTCAGGTATGTGTGGCAGGGATATCCCTTCTCCGCTCGTTGCACCTTCCTTCAACTCAGCTTGCACATCGACAATGCTTGAAGGCTGTGGCAGAGTGCCATCTGTGATGTATGGGCATTGCAGAATGCCACATTATCATGGATGGTGTGTTGGCAGTACTGGAAATTTATTTTGTGGAATTGGCTTCATACCAATACTTATCTTTGACGGCTTGTAAGACCTTGGGGCTGGTCTCCGACTCCTTTCCACACCATACCCCCATCATGGCCCACCTCATGGTAGAGGAAGCTACCTGCTCACCACACCCTGTGCATACATTTGACTCCAGGATCTTGCCTTTATTGTTGCCACACCCCCACCATCATCCCAAAACACTGGGAGGCAGAGGTGCAGGTGTAACTCAATGAAGAATATTGTGGGGCATCATCCAGCCTGTGGCAACTGGGGAAGCCCCCAAGTGGTGCTCCAGGATGGTGGTAATGAATAAAAAAGATAGCCACCTTAGATGCACCGTGGACTACCAATGCCTTAATACCACATGTTTGATGGAGACACATCACACCCCTGCACCCTTCAACATAGTATCTGGTGTCCAAAATCACTCCTTCAAAACAGTGGCGGATGCCTTATGAGGCTTTCACCAGCTATAGTTTGACAAGGAGAGCAGGAAATTGACGATTTTCATCATCCACTGAGAGAGATATCAGTACTGCCGCACCCCCAAAGGCCATTGCACTGTTTCAGAGGCCTATACCCATTGATTTGATGATGCCATACAGGAAGTCCCATGCAAATACAAGTGTGTGGATTGCACTCAATGATATTACAACAGTGTAGAAAGGGCTTTCTGGCATACCTATGACTTTTTGGTCACCTGTGCAGAGAATGGAATCACTCAAACCAGAAAAATTCAGGTCTGCAAGCGAGAGGTGGAGTTTGTGGGCTTCCAACTAGGAAGGGATTCCTATTAACTCACCAGCGAACATTTCTCTGCCATTAGAGAGCTCCCCATGCCCACCTGCCCAACCATCACAGACATTAGGTAGTGGCATGGCTTCCTGAACCAGCTACCTCCCTTCCTGGATATGGTGGCAATTATGGAACTTTTTTTAGGGAACTCCTGAAGGAATCAACGAGCAAGCAGGTGGGAGATTTTACTCAAAGAGAGAAAGATTGGATAAATCTTGACCTGCAAAGTAGGGAAGACTCACACAGGGCAAAATTCCTAGATTGTGTACAAGGGAATTTTCTACACCAACATGTACTGAAACCAATGAGGGCCAGGGTTGGGGATGAACATCACTGCTTCATCTAGCATTCTCATATAATGTGTTGGATATTGAAAAAACTGAGTATGAACCACCAATTGGAGAGAGTGCCCACTGTGTGATGTTGATGGAGTATATCATTGAAAATGTCTGCCTGAAAGCAAGGGTGCTGAGAAGGACACAAGGAGAAACTATCCAATAGGAGATAATATCAAAATTAATGAGCTTTTTGCAGTTATTGATTGAAAGACCTTACTTTACAACAAATATGTACAAGAAATGTATGCCATCTTTAGTGAGGAATATGGGAATATAGTTAATTATTGCATACCTTAGACCGAAATTGGTCTATATATACTAAGAAAACACATATCTCTTCACTTGGAATCCTTCAACTTCATGTCAGTGAGACAACATGGCTCTAGAGAGGGCAGATCAACAATAACAAACTTATAAGAATACTATGATGAGGTAAGCCGGATCTTACAGGAAAGAGTGGGCAGGGTGGATTGCATATTCCTAGACTTCCAATTGGCATTTGATACGGTCTGACATGGGAGACTTATTCAAAAGCTGCAAGTAATGGCAAGAATAGGTGGCAATGTCTTGGAATGGATGGAAACTCATTTAGAAATAAGGGAACAGAGGGTTAGTGTAAGACATTCAGTGTCGGAATGGAGAAAGAGTAGTGGTGGAGTTCCGCAGGGTTCAGCTTTAAGCCAATTTTTTCCTTGTATATGTAAAAGATCTACCAGAGTCTGCAAATTCATTCTTGAATACACTTCCAGATGACGAAAAAATTGTGAAGAAAGTAAGAGATGAGAACAATGGCAGAGAACTTCAGGAAGAACTAAACAGTCTGCATTAGTGGTCAGAAAAGAGGCTAATGAAATTCAATGCTTCAGAATGTAAGGTAATGAGAATGGGTACAAGTGCAAGAAGGCCCAGCTTGGATACTCAATAGCAGGAGCAGAACTTCAAGAGATGGAGAATGAGATAAATCTATGAGTAAACATATTGGCAGATTTGTCTCTGGAAATGCATAATGTGGTATAGTATGGGCAGTCTATGGTTTCTTAGCAAATGTAAGGATAGCCTTCAGACATATGGACAACAAAATGTCCAGAAATATTTTTTAAACCTATGTGAGGCCAAAGCTTCAATATGCAGCCCCGTTTTGGAATCTACACTTGAAAAAGCACATAATTAAGCTAGAAAAAAATTTAGAGATAAGCCACAAAACTGCTGCCAGAAATATGCAATCTAAGATACGAGGAGAGGCTGAGGAAATTAGACTTACCATCACACAAAGCTAGAGGAATGAGGGGGGATATGGTGATGGTTTTTAAATTCTTTCATGGCTATGACAGAGTGGATAGGGCTTGATATTTTAATATGGCTGGCCCTAGAACTACATATTATGGTTTGGTGCTTTATAAGAAAAAGTCTCTGCAGGATGTGAGGAAGTACTTTTTTTAGTGCAATAGTTGAAAATGGGAATTCACTAAGCGAGGAGGTAGTTAACGCTTACTCAATCCATAGTTTGAAGGACAAGTATGTTAAGTATCACCGAGTACAAGAATGGAACTGACCAAAAGATGGGGAGTTACAAGCATACGGCTCTTTCTCGTAAGCCCAAATAGGTAGCTACTATTAGGTATTTACTGGGACAACAAGCTCTAAATGAAGGTCTGCCAGTGGCGCTAAACCATCTGCCAGCTGGCAAAGGACGGACTTGTCTACTACGACAAGACATGCTCCATTGTAGCATTCACCGACTGGAGCAGAGAGGGCACTGGCTTCATCATTCTACAACAATGGTGTAATTTTTCCTTTGTGGACACACCCTACTGCTGCAAAGGAGGGCTGTGCCTGGCTGTGTGTGGTAGCTGTCATTACCCCCGGAAAGGCCGGGTATGATGGTGGTCGCCTGGTGCCTCCGCAAAGTGAGACTATTCCTATTGGATTGTTTGACTCTCATGCTGGTCAGTGACCATTGCACGATGGTGAAGTTTCTAGGGAACCAGGCCCTTACAGACATTGTCAATCCAAGGTTATTCCACCTCAAAGAAAAGACTCTCCAGTATAAATTCAATGTTAAGCACCTGCCCGGCAAAAGGAATTCTGATGCAGACTTCCTATCCAGGTAGCCTGCCTTGAGGGCACCCTCGAATTCAAAGGACTAAGACCAAGAAAACGACCTAGTAGCTGCCATGATGGTGAATACTGAGGCAGCACTAAGTAATCAGGAAAACAGCGTCATCATGGATGAGGCTATACTCTCTAGTGCAGCTGTGGAGGACCCCATCTATCAACTACTTATAGCTCAAATATTAGCTGGCAACTGGCCCACCCAACTGGTGCAGGAATTAGCTTGTCTCAGCCCCTTTTATGGCATGAGAGACACACCGGCTGGCCCAGGACCTGGTCATGTACGCCTCCGAGCAAGGCTGCATATGCCTAGTCATCCCAGAATTCCTCTGTCACAAGATTGCAGCTAACTTACTCACAGGTGACAAAGGACTAGACTCAATTCTCAGCTGAGCCAAACAGACAGTGTACTGGCCTGAAATGGAGGGGGATCTGCAGCTCTACAGATCTATGGGCACCATATGTTGCGAAGCCCACTGTTCTGGAGAAATGTGAGGCTGAGAGTCTTTTGCCAACTTCAAGACGTGGAGGCCGTTCATGGAGACCTGGGTATTCCTAAACAAGTGGTCCTACCTAGAAGCCGTCATGCATATCAAGCTCATCTACGTGCTGGATTTTCAACAGGCCTTGCATTCAATACATTCCTGAGAAATGTGGATGAATCTCACTCCCATGCAAGCTTCAGACAATATCGAGGCATTAGTACTAGTCTCTACTAATCAGGTGGTTCTGTGGAGTGATATTTTTAGTGACTTCAAGGCTTCAGACAAGCCTATTAGTCTATATTTTCAAAGATGTTTGCAGTTAGTGCTAAAGTGTGCCTTTAAGTACCCTTGGTGTAGCTATATTTTGAGTGATTATATGTGTTTATGTAAATTAATATTAGGTTTATGTGACCCAGTACTAAAAAGGAGAATTTATCAGAATTTCTTTTTGCAAGACAGTGTAGATGAGATTAGATCTAAGTGTTCAGCCTTTAAGGTTGCGGCGAGAGACGCAGGTATTAGTGGGTCTTTTTCCCACCAAAATTCACCTATACAGGTTGCAATAGCAATGAAGGATGATGACGAGGCAGCTGTCGCTGCCACGCACACAACCCTATGACCACCCCCATGCCCTGCGGAAATTGCAGGGACTCGCACATGGATAACAGCTACTATCCTCCCGGGAAGAAGTATCAAGTGTCTACTATGTCACTGCAGCCCCTCCTAATAGTGTCCATTTCCTCATTCAGAGAGGGGGTGGCCCTCCCCACCATGGTTGTATCCAACGAGGGTGCTCAGGTATGTGTGGCAGGGATGTCCCTTCTCGATTCGTTGCAACTTCCTCGAACTCAGGTTGCACATCGACAATGCTTGAGGGATGAGGCCGGGTGCCACCTGTGATGTATGGGCTTTGCAGAATGCTGCATTACCTTGGATGGTGTGTTGCCAGTACTGGAAATTTATTTTGTGGAATTGGTCCCATACCTATACTTATCTCTGACGGCTTGTAAGAGCTTAGCGATGGTCCCCAACTCCTTCCTACACCATATACCCATAGTGGCCCCTCTTATGGTGGAGGAAGTTACCTGCCCATCACGCCCTGCAGCCATACCTTTCCTGCCACTTGGAGAAAACATTACCTGACTTCAAGAGCGGCTACTTTGACATTTCTCGTTGTCCATGTTCAACACTACAAGATCGTCACTTCCAGTAATGTCTGGCCCCCGGCATCACACACACTTGACTCCACACTCTTGCTCTTATGCTTTCCACGCCCCCACAGTCATCCCCAAACACTGGAAAGCAGAAGTGATGGTGCAACTCACCAAAGACAGTGGAGGATGCCTTCTGAGGCTTCCACCAGCTGGAGTTGGAGCAAAAGAGCAGGATATTGGCAATTTCCATCATCCACTGGGAGAGGTATCAGTACTGCTGCACCCCCAAGGGCCACTGCACTGCTTCAGATAGCTATACCCATTGATTTGACGATGCCATACAGGACCTCCCATGCAAATACAAGAGTGTGGAATACACTTTACTATATGACAACAGTGTAGAAAGGGCTTTCTGGCTACCTACTACTTTCTGATCACCTGTGTGGTGAACGGAATCACCCTCAAACAAGAAAAATTTAGGTTCTGCAAGCGAGAGGTGGAATTTGTGGGCTTCCAACTAGGATGGGAATCCTATGAACCCACCAGCAAACATCTCTCTGCCATTAGAGTGCTCCCCACGCCCGACTGTCCAACCATCATGGACATTAGGTAGTAGCATGGCTTCCTAAATCAGCTGGCCCCCTTCCTGGATATGGTGGCAATTCTGGAACCTTTTAGGGGACTCTTGAAGAAATCAACGAGCAAACAGGTGGGAGATTTTACTCATAGAGAAATAGACTGGATAAATCGTGACCCACAAAATGGGGAGGACTCACCCAGGGCAAAATTCTTGGATTGTGTACAAGGGAATTACCTCCACGAACATGTACTGAAACCAATGATGTTCAGGGGTGGAGATTAGCCATTGCTGCTTGATCTAGCATTCAAAAATAATGTGTTGGATATTGAAAAAACTGAGTATGAACCACCAATTGGAATAAGTGATGACTGTGTGTTGTTGATGGAGTATGTAATTGAAGATGTCAGCCTGAAAGTACAGGCAATAAAAAGGACACAAGGAGGAACTATCCAAAAGGAGATTACATCCAAATAAATGAGCTTTTTGCAGTTATTGACTGGAAGACCTTACTTAACAACATATCTGTACCAGAAATGTACGACATCTTTTGTGAGGAATATGGGATGATAGTAAGTTGTTGTATACCTTAAAGTAGACCAAAATTGGATTTATTCATGCCAGAAAGAAATGGTTCAATAATGAGTGTAAGAAAGCTAAGGAGTGGAGAGACACAAATGCTGGAGAACATATGGGAGGAGAAAAAACATAAATGCCTGGCTGACTTATAAAAGAAGAAGAAATGATTACCTAAGTAAAAGAAAAGATGCAGTTAGAGACTATGAAAGGTATATCACCAGGAAGGCTAAAGAAAATACCAAACTTTCCACAGCTTTATGAAAGGTTTTAAAGTTAAAGAGAGTGGATGGAAGAATTGAACAAGGAATTTCATTGAATATTTACAGCAGAAATTACCCAACCCCCTCTGACTGAAGAAACAGGAGCTCATGGACTAGCATTAGAGAACATCATCTTTTCAGCCACAGAAGCATACAAAGCGCTGATGGAGTTAGATGCCCATAAAGCTACAGGTTCTGATGATATATCTCCTCATGTGCATAAGAAATGCACTAAATCAATATTGGTGGCATTCTGTTTCATATTTGAAAAGTAGCTGGAATTTGGGAAGATTCCAAAATACTGGAAACAAGTGAACATGGTACCTATCTTCAAAAAGGGAAGGAGAGATACAGCTCTAAAAAAATAGGCCTGTTTCCTTGATCAGCATGGTTCGCAAAGTTATGAAGAATATACAAAGAAAACACATCTCTCATCACTTGGAATCCTTCAACTTCTTGTCAGCGAGACAACATGGCTCCAGAAAGGGCAGATCAACAGTAACAAACTTATTAGAATACTATGATGAGGTAAGCCGTATCTTACAGGAAAGAGTGGGCTGGGTGGACTGCATATTCCTAGACTTCAGCAGGTATTTGATACGGTCCCACACGGGAGACTTATTTAGAAGCTGCAAGTAATGGCCAGAATAGGTAGCAATGTCTTGCAATGGATGGAAACTTACTTAGAAAAAAGGGAACAGAGGGTTAGAGTCAGACACTCAGTGTCTGAATGGAGAAAGGTTAGTAGTGGGGTTCAGCAAAGGTCAGCTATAGGGCCACTCTTGTCCCTTGTATACATAAATGACTCTTAATGAGTCTGTAAATTCATTCTTTAATATGCATCAGATGCCCCAAAGATTGTGAAGAAAGAGACGAGAACAATGGTAGAGAACTTCAGGAAGACAAAAACAGTCTGCAAGAGTGGTCAGAAAAGTGGCTAATGAAATTCAATGCTTCAAAATGTAAGGTAATGAGAATGGGTACAAGTGCAAGAAGGCCTAAGCTTGGATACTCAATAGCAGGAGCAAAACTTCAAGAGACGGCAAATGAGAGGGATCTAGGAGTAAACATATAGGCAGATTTATCTCTGGAAATGAATAAAATGGCATAGTAAGGGCAGCATAAGCTTTTTTAGCAAATGAAAGGGTAGCCTTCAAGACAAGGAAATGTTCAGAAATAGTTATGAACTTATGTGAGGCCAAAGCTTGAAAATGTAGCCCCATTTTGGAATTCACACTTGAAAATCTCAGTTATGAGGAGAGGCTGAGGAAATTAGACTTACCATCACTCAAAAGCTAGAAGAACGAGAAGGGATATGGTGACGGATTTTAAATCCCTTAATGGCTATGACAGAGTGGATAGGGATCGATATCTTCATATGGCTGGCACTGGAACTAGAGATCATAGTTTGATGCTTTGTAAGAATACTTCTTTGCAGGATGCAAGGAAGTACTTTTTTTAGTGTAACAGTAGTTGATAATTGAAATTCACTAAGCGAGGAGGTAGTTAATGCTAACTCAATCCATAGTTTGAAGGACAAGTATATTAAGTATCACTGAGCACCAAAATGGAACTGACCAGGAGATGGGGAGTTAAAGCATAGTGCTCTTTCTTGTAAGCACAATTAGGTATTTACTGGGACAATAGCTCCAAATGGAGTTCTGCCAGTGGTCTGAAACCATGTGCCAGCTGGCAAAGAACGGACTTGTCTAGTACGACAAAGCTCTCCCCACTGACACAATCACTGACTGGAGCAGAGAAGGCATTAGTTTCGTCATTCTACAGTAATACTGTAGTTTTACCTCCATGGACACACCCTTCTGCTGCAAAGGAGGGTGGCGCCTGGCTCTGTGTGGTATCCATCACCATACCCCTGCGGAGGCAGGGTAAGCTGCAGTAGAGGGGAGGCTCTGGCTGTTGCCTGGTGCCTCTGCAAAGTGAGACTATTCCTATTGGATTGTTTGACTCTCATACTGGTCACTGACCATCGCCCCTTGGTGAAGCTTCTAGGGAACCAGACCCTTACAGATATTGTCAATCTAAGGTTATTCCACCTCAAAGAAAATACTCTCCAGTATAAATTCAATGTTAAGTACCTGCCCGGTAAAAGGAATTCTGACGCAGACTTCCGATCCAGGTAGCCTGCCTTGAGGGCACCCTCAAATTCAAAGGACTAAGACCAAAAAAACGACCTAGTAGCTGCCATGATGATGGATACTGTGGCAGCACTAAGTCGTCAGGAAAACAGCGTCATCATGGATGAGGCTATACTCTCTACTGCAGCTGTGGAGGACCCCATTTATTAACTACTTGTTGCTCAAATATTAGCAGGCAACTAGCTCACCCAAAAGGTGCAGGAATTAGCTTGTCTCAGCCCCTTCTATGGCATGAGAGACAGACTACCTGTGGCACAGGACCTGGTCACATACACCTACGAGCAAGGCTGCATATGTCTAGTCATCCCATAATCCGTATGTCACAAGACTGCAGTTAACTTAATCGCAGGTTACAAAGGACTAGACTAAATGCTCAGGTGAGCCAAACAGACACTGTATTAGCCTGGAATGGTGAGGAATCTGCAGGACCACAGATCTACTTCTATCTCCTGCAACATCTACATACCCTACTATCAGCCCAAGGCTTTAATTGCAGTCCTGCCCCCCCAATACCCTTTCAAAAGATGGTGGTGGATCTCTCCCAGCTTGGGGGACACATGTACCTGGTGTATGTGGATAGACTCATGGGTTGGCTGCAGATTTCACACTTCCCCTGTGGTACCTCCAGCAGTAAAATTATCGGTAAGCCACGAGGATTCTTCACTCGGTGGGGGGCACTTGAGCAGTTGTCAATAAAAAGTGGAACTAACCTGGGGAGTGAGGAAATGCTAGCCTTTCTCAAGAGAGGGGGAGTCTCAGTTTGACTATGTTCCGCATACTACCTACAGTCTAATGGCAGAGCCGAAGTCGCCGTCAAGTTGGCTAAAAGGATTCTTCGCTTGAACACAGGTGCTAACGGCACTTGGGCACAAACAGCGCATCCCAGGCTCTACTCCAATACCTAAACACACCACTGCAGGACATACAGAAGTCTCTTGCACATCTGGCAATGGGGAGACAGCTCAGAGACAGTGTACCAATGGCGAAACAAAACTACAAAGTCAGTAGGCACTGGCATCGCACTCTCCGTCAGCAAGAACTCCAAATGTCCCTCCCCTGGAACATGGCTACATTTCCTTCGGGACAAGTCATATGCCAGGTAAAACCTTTGCTACTGGACTCTCACGTCAGGATACAGGATCCCTCCTTAAGGCAGTGGAACAGAGCGAGGTTCATTATGGCAGCATGCCTACATCAACAATGTATTATCAGGCTAGATGGAAGTGGCAGAGTATCCATAAGAAATTGCAAAGATTTGGGACAAGTTGGGGAAATGCCCCCTACCACACCACTATCAGTTTGCGCGAGTGATCAGCTGTTGCTCGATTCCCCTTGCACCTGTGCTCACTTCCCACCCTCCGCCAACAGCATACCAGACCGCAACGGCAGCTGATAACTTCCCATTGCCATCAGGACTATGTTTATTTGCTGTTTTTTTTCCCCCTTTTCTGACATTGATTACGCCATTTCTTTATTGTCAGTGTTTTTTATATTCTGTTTTATTATCTGCTGCATATGTTATTATTATCGTTATTTGTTTTTTCTTTTATCTTAAGATTATTATATATTTGCACATGCATAATATTTGGGGAGGGGTAGATGAAGGGTTGCTATTTCCTGTGATAAGTTTTCCCTAATGTATGTCTTTACGCCTTCCACACTTTCCAGCAGTTAGTTACATTTCACCTGTCTCATAATAAAGTTGTGCTCTGTTAACACTCTTATCACTCATCCACATCCACCAATAGTATAAATCGCAGGTATATACTATTTAAAAATAATTATGCGCTCAAGTTGATGACTGAAACTAAACATGATAAAAAACTGATGAAAACTTATATGGCAAGCAACATATGCTGTGTTCGAGCTGATAGTGCAGTCAAGCTTTAAAGAATAAAAAATGGAATGACAATATTGGGTGCTACTTTGGCGTGTGATCTTCGCCCCATCGAACTATTTTGGTATGTGATCTACAACTTAAAGGGTGATCTACAGAAGAAAAAAAATCTAGGAAATTTCTATAAGTGTGTGACGAGAAAGGGTAATTATTAACTCTCAATTTTTATCAAACCCCTAAGATGCTGGCTAAAGATTTTTACAATGCAATCAGTGACGAGACAAAGGCAGCTGCATTTTTCCGAAGAAATGGTTTGTAGATGATGAAAACAATGTTGCACCATGTCATCGTTGTGGCGGAGAAATGAAGGAAGCTTGAAGAGAAGGGAACAAAATCCTGCTAAATTTACAATGCAAACCTCGCGGCTGCCAAACTTATCATTTTATCCATGCCGGAAATGTTTTTTGTTTCCATAATAACAAAGTCTATTGCAACCTTTCTTTGTGCCAAATATTAGAATTTATTTTTTATTTTATTCAAGATGTCTCTTATTATAAGGTGCATTAGTTGACTGGTAGAGGTAGTGAGTGAATCAATATGTGATTGGTTCAAAATGTGTTGTGAAAATTTTTCACATATTGTTTCCGTTAACAATCTTAGAAAAATGATAGGAACTGAAGAAGAACCTGTGCAAATCTATGAAGCTCGGTTTGCAGGATGCTGAAAATAACAGAGGCAGAATGCTGCTCTGCCCTGATTCAACTAATAGCAAAGCTGATGGATCCTGGGTCTTATGACTGTCCTAAGTTTTCCTCTTCCCTATACACTTTTTTTTTTTGCATCTCAAAATAGGAGACTACTAACCCAGAATAGAATATTTTGAAGTTTTCTTTAGATTTCACAGATTAGATTGACCATCACAAGAATAATTTACCTACAGGTCCACCATGACCCGTTCCAGCCCTGGGAGGAGTATACAAACATGACCATAGACACGCTCAATCCCAGGTTAGCCTTGCACCTACAGAGGTGTGTGCATGTCATGTAGTCTCACGGTCACAGCCTCAGCATTATGAACATATCAATTACATTGCTGCCTTTATGCCACCCAACCTTAACATGATCCCAAAGTACAAAGTCCTCGGGGAAGAACATCATCATCATTATTATCGTTATTATTATTGTTGTTGTTGCTAAGATGAACACAGATCTAGGGGGAGTAAAATTACACACTCGTCTGCCCTGTACTAGCCTGCTGGCTAGTACAGTGATAACGCGCTGGCTTCGCATTCACAAGGTCGAAAGATCGGTTCCCGTCCAAGACCGAGAGTTTAAGCTGTTTCCTGGCAGGTACTGCTGTGGTTGGGTACCGCAGTGGGGGGGTTGGGGCTTGCCCCGGTTGACAAATACCCATTGTATTGTAATGGAAATGAAGGTTTATTATTATTATTATTATTATTATTATTATTATTATTATTATTATTATTATTATTATGTCTGTCGAAGAAAGCAAATTAAGAAGTATTTTTTCCTTGTCTTTAGCTTTAACCCATTTCTATATGAGTTTGCTGTTTCTTGCTAGCCTTTTCCACTTTTTCCTGTCTCGCGTATCCTGTCCCCTTAGCCCCTTGTCTCGCATATATACGCCTATACAAATGATTCTCCAAATCTTTTTCTTTCCTATCTTTCATTATTTTTAAACAAAAAGACAAAAATTAATAAATCAGACAAAAAAAGTGAGCATTCGATATATATATATATATATATATATATATATATATATATATATATATATATATATATATATATATATATATATATATATATATATATATATATATATATATATATATATATATATATATATATATATATATATATATATATATATATATATATATATATATATATATATATATATGAAAAAAGGATTGTATATACTAATGAAAATACTCAAAACAAGACAACGGACTTGACGAAGTAAAGTTACTAACTTAAGAATTAAATCTTCTATTTTCACGTTTTGACAGTGTTAAATTTGATGCTTTAAAACAATGTTGCATGACAGTCGATCTACGAAATGCAGATGTTTCATAATATTAAACTATATTAAAAGTGATTTGTTCGAGCTGGGAGCTAAACAGGGTTTAATATAATAAAAAATGTAACATCGTCATTTTACCATAAGGGGGGGGCGTGCTCTCAAGGTCGACGTCCATTTCCGAATCCCCTGATCCCCCTATGAGAAGACAATCCCCAAGAGCCTGGATGCCGATAAGGGTAAACAAATACCCGTCCCACACGTCTCATGGATAAAGAAAAATACAGAGTTCTTAATAAGAATTTTCAACACACAAAACCCAGAAAAAAGTATCTGTAGAAAATATAGTATTATTTAAAACGAAGTTATATATATATATATATATATATATATATATATATATATATATATATATATATATATATATATATATATATATATATATATATATATATATATATATATATATATATATATATATATATATATATATATATATATATATATAACCAGATAAGCACATTATATATATATATATATATATATATATATATATATATATATATATATATATATATATATATATATATATATATATATATATATATATATATATATATTCAAACCATCATATATAAAGGACTGACTAAATATTCATTACCTTCCTTACAGCAGCCATTGCGGACAGTGAACACAGTAATAAGAGCGCCAAACAGAACACTTATTCCCTAGTTCGTTTATCACTGACTGGCAGACAGGCAGGCAAGCTCAGCTGAAGTACAATATATGTGGTTTGCTTGCTCTCTCTCTCTCTCTCTCTCTCTCTCTCTCTCTCTCTCTCTCTCTCTCTCTCTCTCTCTCTCATGCTTGTAATCATGGCTACGATCCCCCTCTCTAAAACAGTACTTGATAGTCAACGAGGCAAAGGTCACGATTTCTCTAACTTTATTAGTAATAATGACTGAGCTGCTCTCTCTCTCTCTCTCTCTCTCTCTCTCTCTCTCTCTCTCTCTCTCTCTCTCTCTCTCTCATTCTTTATAGAGGGACTTTGGTATGATTCAAGACTGATTTGTCACACCACAGGGCCCGAGTTCGAACCCCTCTCATTCAGTAAAAAAAAAAAAAAGCCAATCAATTCGAGGTTCAAGATGGAGACAACAACAATGTCTGGGATTTTTTGGCTTTTGGCGAGTCGGCAGACACTAAAAAAAATCAATAATGTAAGAGTTTGCGTTTTGTGTCACTATTAATCCCCATTATGGAGATGTGCACAGACTGAGTGTAGCTTGGGAATTAAGGCTGGATGCACTTCTTAGGATCCCACGGTGAGCTTGATGGTGGGCCTGTCAATACCTGAGTCTATTATTCTAACCATTCAGCTAACGTGGTTCCCCCAGGCAATAATTCAAATACAAGTGATATGATAAACTAGAACACTAAGCCTCACATAAACAATATCTATATACTAGAAAATGATAGGAACACTGATATATATATATATATATATATATATATATATATATATATATATATATATATATATATATATATATATATATATATATATATATATATATATATATATATATATATATATATATATATATATATATATATATATATATATATATATATATATAATCAATAGCACAATGGGATAGTATACGACTTCTGTAGGTTTTAACTTTTGTGTCAAATGTGTTTCCATTAGTAGCCTGGCTGTTGTATCTGAAGAACTACCCAGGATAGAAAGCTTTTAGACAGTACGATTACATTATAAACTATAGTTTCTAATGACAGAATAGGATGTAGAAGGTAATTATATCTAAAAGACTTTCTTGGGTGCTCGGCCATTCTAATTCTTATCTCTCTCTCTCTCTCTCTCTCTCTCTCTCTCTCTCTCTCTCTCTCTCTCTCTCTCTCTCTCTCTCTCTCTCTCTCTCTCTCTCTCTCTCTCTGTACAAGAAATGTATGACATCTTTTGTGAGAAATATGGGAAGATAGTAGATTGCTGCATACCTGTCACCAAAGTAGGTGTAATTCATGCCAGAGAGAAATGGTTCGATAATGGGTGTAAAAGAGCTAAGGAGTGGAGACACAAATGCTGGAAAAGGTATAGGAGGAGAAAAAACATAAATGCCTGGCAAACCTACAAAAGAGCAAGAAATGACTACCCAAGTAAAAGGAGAGAGGCAGAGAGAGACTATGAGAGGGACATCACCAGGAAGGCTAAAGAAAATCCCAAGCTTTTCCACAGCTTTATCAGAGGAAAACTGAAGGTAAAAGAAAAGGTTTTAAGGCTAAAGAGAGCGGATGGAAGCATCACTGAGACGGATGAAGAGATCTGCAAAGAATTGAACAAGGAGTTTCAGTCAGTATTTACAGTAGAAAATACCCCACCCCCTCAGATTGCAGTGATAGAAGCTCAAGGGCCGGTATTAGAGAACATCAACCTTACAGCCACAGAGGTATGCAAAGCGCTGATGGATTTAGATGTTCATAAAGCTACAGGTCCTGATGACATATCCCCTCATGTGCTTAAAAAATGCGCAAACACAATATCAGTGGCACTAAGTATCATATTTAAGGAGTCACTGGAGTCGGGGGAGATTCCAAGATGCTGGGAACAAGCAAATGTGATACCTATCTTCAAAAAGGGAAGGAGGGATACGGCTCTGAACTATAGACCAGTTTCCTTGACCAGCATAGTTTGCAAAGTTATGGAGAAACTACTAAGGAAACATATCTCTCTTCACTTGGAATCCTTCAACTTTTTGTCAGTGAGGCAACATGGCTTCAGAGAAGGTAGATCAACAGTAACAAACTTATTAGAATTTTATGATGAGGTAAGCCAAATATTACAGGAAAGAGACTGGGCAGATTGCATATTCCTAGACTTCCAGAAAGCGTTTGACACTGTTCCACATGGGAGACTTATTAGGAAGCTGCAATCAATGGCTAGAATAGGTGGAAATGTTTTGGAATGGATAAAAACTTACTTAGAAGGAAGGGAACAGAGGGTTAGAGTAAGACACTCAGTGTCTGAATGGAGAAGAGTTAGTAGTGGAGTTCCACAGGGTTCAGTTTTAGGGCCACTTTTGTTCCTTGTATATGTAAATGACCTACCAGAGTCTGTAAATTCATTCATGAATATGTTTGCAGATGATGCAAAGATTGTGAAGAAAGTAAAAAACGAGAACAATAGTAGAGAACTTCAGGAGGATCTAAATAATCTGCATGAGTGGTCAGAAAAGTGGCTAATGAAAGTCAATACTTAAAAATGTAAGGTAATGAGAATGGGTACAAGTGCAAGAAGGCCCAAGCTTGACTACTCGGTGGCTGGAGTACAACTTCAAGAGACAGAAAATGAGAGAGATCTAGGAGTAAACATACTGGCAGATTTGTCTCCAGAAATACATATAAATGGCATAGTAAGGGCAGCATATGCATTCTCATCAAATGTAAGGGTAGCCTTCAGGCACATGGACAAGGAAATGTTCAGAAATATTCATGTAACCTATGTGAGGCCAAAACTGGAATATGCAGCCCTCTTTTGGAATCCGCACTTGAAAAAGCACATAGCTAAGCTTGAAAAAGTTCAAAGACATGCCACGAAACTGGTGCCAGAAATACGCAATCTCAGTTATGATGAGAGGCTGAGGGAATTAGACTTACCATCACTCGAAGCTAGAAGAGTGAGGGGGGATATGGTGACAGTCTTTAAATTCCTTCATGGTTATGATAGAGTGGATAGGGATCGATATTTTGATATGGCTGGCTCTAGAACTAGAGGTCATAGTTTGAAGCTTGGTAAGAAAACTTCTTTGCAGGATGTAAGGAAATACTTTTTCAGTGTAAGAGTAGTTGATAATTGGAATTGGCTAAGTGAGGAGGTAGTTAATGCTATCTCAATCCATAGCTTTAAGGGCAGGTATGATAAGTATCACTAAGTATAAAATGGAACCGATGAGGAAACGGGAAGATACGAGCTTTGGGCTCTTTCCCGTAAACACAATTAGGTAATCACAATTAGGTAATCACACACACACACACACACACACACACACACACACACACACACACACACACACAGATTATGAGAGGGACATCACCAGGAAGGCTAAAGAAAATACCAAGCTTTTCCACAGCTTTATCAGAGGAAAACTGAAGGTAAAAGAACAGGTTTTAAGGCTAAAGAGAGCGGATGGAAGCATCACTGAGACGGATGAAGAGATCTGCAAAGAATTGAACAAGGAGTTTCAGTCAGTATTTACAGTAGAAAATACCCCACCCCCTCAGATTGCAGTGATAGAAGCTCAAGGGCCGGTATTAGAGAACATCAACCTTACAGCCACAGAGGTATGCAAAGCGCTGATGGATTTAGATGTTCATAAAGCTACAGGTCCTGATGACATATCCCCTCATGTGCTTAAAAAATGCGCAAACACAATATCAGTGGCACTAAGTATCATATTTAAGGAGTCACTGGAGTCGGGGGAGATTCCAAGATGCTGGACACAAGCAAATGTGATACCTATCTTCAAAAAGGGAAGGAGGGATACGGCTCTGAACTATAGACCAGTTTCCTTGACCAGCATAGTTTGCAAAGTTATGGAGAAACTACTAAGGAAACA
>JAXCGZ010002536.1:37500-49741 GCA_037179515.1 Halocaridina rubra
TATATATATATATATATATATATATATATATATATATATATATATGTGTGTGTGTGTGTGTGTGTGTGTGTGTGTGTGTGTGTGTGTGTGTGTGTGTGTGTGTGTGTGTGTGTGTGTGATTACCTAATTGTGATTACCTAATTTGTTTACGGGAAAGAGTCCAAAGCTCATATCTTCCCGTCTCCTGATCGGTTCCATTTTTAGACTTAGTGATACTTATCGTACCTGTCCTTAAAACTATGGATTGAGATAGCATTAACTACCTCCTCGCTTAGCCAATTCCAATTATCAACTACTCTTACACTGAAAAAAGTATTTCCTTACATCCTGCAAACAAGTTTTCTTACGAAGCTTCAAACTATGACCTCTAGTTCTAGAGCCAGCCATATCGAAATATCGATCCCTATCCACTCTATCATAACCATGAAGGAATTTAAAGACTGTCACCATATCCCCCCTTACTCTTCTAGCTTCGAGTGATGGCAAGTCTAATTCCCTCAGCCTCTCATCATAACCGAGATTGCGTATTTCTGGCACCAGTTTCGTGGCATGTCTTTGAACTTTTTCAAGCTTAGCTATGTGCTTTTTCAAGTGCGGATTCCAAAAGGGGGCTGCATATTCGAGTTTTGGCCTCACATAGGTTACATAAATATTTCTGAACATTTCCTTGTCCATGTGCCTGAAGGCTACCCTTACATTTGATAAGAATGCATATGCTGCCCTTACTACGCCATTTATATGTATTTCTGGAGACAAATCTGCCAGTATGTTTACTCCTAGATCTCTCTCATTTTCTGTCTCTTGAAGTTGTACTCCAGCCACCGAGTAGTCAAGCATGGGCCTTCTTGCACTTGTACCCATTCTCATTACCTTACATTTTGAAGTATTGAATTTCATTAGCCACTTTTCTGACCACTCTTGCAGATTATTTAGATCCTCCTGAAGTTCTCCACCATTGTTCTCGTTTTTTACTTTCTTCACAATCTTTGAATCATCTGCAAACATATTCATGAATGAATTTACAGACTCTGGTAGGTCATTTACATATACAAGGAACAAAAGTGGCCCTAAAACTGAACCCTGTGGAACTCCACTACTAACTCTTCTCCATTCAGACACTGAGTGTCTTACTCTAACCCTCTGTTCCCTTCCTTCTAAGTAAGTTTTTATCCATTCCAAGACATTTCCACCTATTCTAGCCATTGATTGCAGCTTCCTAATAAGTCTCCCATGTAGAACAGTGTCAAACGCTTTCTGGAAGTCTAGGAATATGCAATCTGCCCAGCCCTCTCTTTCCTGTAAGATTTGGCTTACCTCATCATAAAATTCTAATAAGTTTGTTACTGTTGATCTTCCTTCTCTGAAGCCATGTTGCCTCACTGACAAAAAGTTGAAGGATTCCAAGTGAAGAGAGATATGTTTCCTTAGTAGTTTCTCCATAACTTTGCAAACTATGCTGGTCAAGGAAACTGGTCTATAGTTCAGAGCCGTATCCCTCCTTCCCTTTTTGAAGATAGGTATCACATTTGCTTGTTTCCAGCATCTTGGAATCTCCCCCGACTCCAGTGACTCCTTAAATATGATGCTTAGTGCCACTGATATTGAGTTTGCGCATTTTTTAAGCACATGAGGGGATATGTCATCAGGACCTGTAGCTTTATGAACATCTAAATCCATCAGCGCTTTGCATACCTCTGTGGCTGTAAGGTTGATGTTCTCTAATACCGGCCCTTGAGCTTCTATCACTGCAATCTGAGGGGGTGGGGTATTTTCTACTGTAAATACTGACTGAAACTCCTTGTTCAATTCTTTGCAGATCTCTTCGTCCGTCTCAGTGATGCTTCCATCCGCTCTCTTTAGCCTTAAAACCTGTTCTTTTACCTTCAGTTTTCCTCTGATAAAGCTGTGGAAAAGCTTGGGATTTTCTTTAGCCTTCCTGGTGATGTCCCTCTCATAATCTCTCTCTGCCTCTCTCCTTTTACTTAGGTGGTCATTTCTTGCTCTTTTGTAGGTTTGCCAGGCATTTATGTTTTTTCTCCTCCTATACCTTTTCCAGCATTTGTCTCTCCACTCCTTAGCTCTTTTACACCCATTATCGAACCATTTCTCTCTGGCATGAATTACACCTACTTTGGTGACAGGTATGCAGCAATCTACTATCTTCCCATATTTCTCACAAAAGATGTGTGTGTGTGTGTGTGTGTGTGTGTGTGTGTGTGTGTGTGTGTGTGTGTGTGTGTGTGAGAGTGATTACCTAATTGTGTTTACGGGAAAGAGCCCAAAGCTCATCGGTTCCATTTTATACTTAGTGATACTTATCATACCTGTCCTTAAAACTATGGATTCAGATAGCATTAACTACCTCCTCGCTTAGCCAATTCCAATTATCAACTACTCTTACACTGAAAAAAGTATTTCCTTACATCCTGCAAAGAAATTTTCTTACGAAGCTTCAAACTATGACCTCTAGTTCTAGAGCCAGCCATATCAAAATATCGATCCCTATCCACTCTATCATAACCATGATGGAATTTAAAGACTGTCACCATATCCCCCCCTCAATCTTCTAGCTTCGAGTGATGGTGAGTCTAATTCTCTCAGCCTCTCATCATAACTGAGATTGCGTATTTTTGGCACTAGTTTCGTGGCATGTCTTTGAACTTTTTCAAGCTTAGCTATGTGCTTTTTCAAGTGTGGATTCCAAAAGGGGGCTGCATATTCGAGTTTTGGCCTCACATAGGTTACATAAATATTTCTGAACGTTTCCTTGTCCATGTGCCTGAAGGCTACCCTTACATTTGATAAGAATGCATATGGTGCCCATTACTATGCCATTTATATGTATTTCTGGAGACAAATCTGCCAGTATGTTTACTCTTAGATCTCTCTCATTTTCTGTCTCTTGAAGTTGTACTCCAGCCACCGAGTAAAGCTTGGGCCTTCTTGCACTTGTACCCATTCTCATTACCTTACATTTTTAAGTATTGAATTTCATTAGCCACTTTTCTGACCACTCTTGCAGATTATTTAGATCCTCCTGAAGTTCACTACCATTGTTCTCGTTTTTTACTTTCTTCACAATCTTTGCATCATCTGCAAACATATTCATGGATGAATTTACAGACTCTGGTAGGTCATTTACATATACAAGGAACAAAAGTGGCCCTAAAACTGAACCCTGTGGAACTCCACTACTAACTCTTCTCCATTCAGACACTGAGTGTATTACTCTAACCCTCTGTTCCCTTCCTTCTAAGTAAGTTTTTATCCATTCCAAAACATTTCTACATATTCTAGCCATTGCGTGCAGCTTCCTAATAAGTCTCCCATGTGGAACAGTGTCAAACACTTTCTGGAAGTCTAGGAATATGCAATCTGCCCAGCCCTCTCTTTCCTGTAAGATTCGGCTTACCTCATCATAAAATTCTAATAAGCTTGTTACTGTTGGTCTACCTTCTCCGAAGCCATGTTGCGTCACTGACAAAAAGTTGAAGGATTCCAAGTGAAGAGAGATATGTTTCCTTAGTAGTTTCTCCATAACTTTGCAAACTATGCTGGTCAAGGAAACTGGTCTATAGTTCAGAGCCGTATCCCTCCTTCCCTTTTTGAATATAGGTATCACATTTGCTTGTTTCCAGCATCTTGGAATCTCCCCTGACTCCAGTGACTTTTCAAATATGATACTTAGTGCCACTGATATTGAGTTTGTGCATTTTTTAAGCACATGAGGGGATATGTCATTAGGACCTGTAGCTTTATGAACATCTAAAGCCATCAGCGCTTTGCATACCTCTGTGGCTGTAAGGTTGATGTTCTCTAATACCGGCCCTTGAGCTTCTACCTCTGCAATCAGAGGGGGTGGAGTATTTTCTACTGTAAATACTGACTGTAACTCTTTGTTCAATTCTTTGCAGATCACTTCATCCGTCTCAGTTATGCTTCCATCCGCTCTCTTTAGCCTTAAAACCTGTTCTTTTACCTTCAGTTTTCCTCTGATAAAACTGTGGAAAAGCTTGGGATTTTCTTTAGCCTTCCTGGTGAAGTCCCTCTCATAGTCTCTCTCTGCCTCTCTCCTTTTACTTAGGTAGTCATTTCTTGCTCTTTTGTAGGTTTGCCAGGCATTTATGTTTTTTCTTTTCCTATACCTTTTCCAGCATTTGTCTCTCCACTCCTTAGCTCTTTTACACTCATTATCGAACCATTTCTCTCTGGCATGAATTACACCTACTTTGGTGACAGGTATACAGCAATCTACTATCTTCCCATATTTCTCACAAAAGATGTCATACATTTCTTGTACAGATTTGTTGTAAAATAAGGTTCTCCAGTCAATAACTGCAAAAAGCTTATTTATTTTGATGTAATCTCCTTTCGGATAGTTCCTCCTCATGTCCTCAGCACCTCTACTCTCAGGCAGAATATCTTCAATGATATACTCCATCAACAACACACAGTGGTCACTCTTTCCAATTGGTGGTTCATACTCAATTTTTTTAATATCCAACACATTATCTGTGAATACTAGATCAAATAGTGATGGCTCATCCCCACCTCTGGCCCTCGTTGGTTTCATTACATGTTGGTGTAGAAAATTCCTTTGTACGCAATCTAGGAATCTTGCCCCGAATGAGTCCTCACCACTGTGTGGGTCAAGATTTATCCAATCTATCTCTTTATGATTAAAATCTCCCATAAGCAAAATCCTACATTTTCTCTCCCATGCCATGTTAACAACTGAGTTTATGACTTCAATAGTACCTATATGACTTTCCTCATAAACTTCTAGCCTATTCTGGTTCCTTGGTGGGTTATATACAACAGTTATTATTATGCTCTCTGACCCAGTATTTATGCGAGCAACAAAAAATTCCTTGAACTCACTTTCTATAGCCAAGTTTATTTCTTCAACTTGAATCCTTTCACTTATGAGCATTGCTATCCCTCCACCAGTCCTCTCATATATTTCAACCCTTAATATTCTGAAGCCCTTAGGAAAAACTGTGATACTGTTTATGTCCTCACTCAACTTAGTCTCTGTAACTGCTACTATATCTGCTTTACTGTTGTGAATCCAATATTTCCCTACATGTTTCCCCTCTCTCAAAGGTTACTTTTGTTGGTCTCGGCTTTCCTTCCCTCGAATATTTGCCTAGTTGGTGTATGTTTACAATATCCTCAGGACCCTAAGCTACTCCAAGCTTTCTTATCAGGTCTACAACCCTAGCTTTATTTTCTTCAAGTCTCCCTGCCATGTTGGCTCTTGGGATTCGCTTATGCCTGAGATTACCACTGTCTTCTATTTATGAAGTGCCTGTTTGATGAGTGTGTGTGTGCATAATTGCCCAATTGTGCTTACATGATAGAGTCCCAAGCCCGTAACTTCCCGTTTCCTAGTCGGTTCCATTTTGTACTTAGTGATAATTATCAACTACTCTCACACTAAAATAGTACTTCCGTACATCCGTTAAAGAAGTTTTCTTAAAAAAATTCAAACTATGACCTGTAGTTCTAGTGCCGGTCATATCAAAATGTCGATCCCTATCCACTCTGTCATAAGTATGAAGGCATTTAAAAACAGTCACCATATCCCCCTCGATCTTCTAGCTTCGAGTGATAGTAAGTCTAATTCCCTCAGCCTCTCATCATAACTGAGATAGCGTATTTATGGCACCAGTTTAGTGGCATGTTTTTGAACTTTTTCCAGCATAACTACGTGCATATTCAAGTGTGGATTTCAAAAGAGGGCTGCATAATCAAGCTTTGGCCTCACATAGGTTGCATAAACATTTCTAAACATTTCCTTGTCCATGAGCCGGAAGGCCACACTTACATTTGCTAAGAAAGCATTTATATGCATTTCTAGAGACAAATCGGTCAGTATGTTTACACCTAGATCTCTCTCATTCTCTGTCTCTTGAAGTTCTACTCATGCCACCGAGTAGTCTAACTTGTGCCCTCTTGTACTTATACCCATTCTCATTGCCTTACATATTTATGTATTGAATTTCATTTTCTGACCACTCATGCAGACCATTTATATCTTCCTGAAGTTCTCTACCATTGCTCTCGTTTCTTACTTTTTTTTCACAATCTTTGCATCATCTGCAAACATATTCATTAATGAATTTAAATACTCTGGTAGGTCATTTACATATACAAGGAACAAAAATGGCCCTAGAACTGAACCCTGTGGAACTCCACTACTAACTCTTCTCCATTCAGACAATGAGTGTATTATTCTAACCCTCTGTTCCTTTCCTTCTAAGTATGTTTTTATATATTCCAAGATATTTCCACCTATTCTTGCCATTGCTTGCAGCTTCTTAATAAGTCTCTCGTGTGGGACAGTGCCAAATGCTTTCCGGAAGTCTAGGAATATGCAATCTGCCCAGCCCTCTCTTTCCTGTAAAATTTGGCTTTCCTCATCATAAAACACTAATAAGTTTGTTACTCTTGATATACCTTCTCTGAAGCCATGTTGCATCACTGACAAAATGTTGAAGGATTCTAAGTGAAGAGAGATATGCTTTCTTAGTAGTTTCTAAATACCTTTGCAAACTATGCTGGTCAAAGAAACTGGTCCATAGTTTAGAGCCGTATCTCTCATTCCCTTTTTGAATACAGGTATCACGTTTGCTTATTTCTAGCAACTTGGAATCTCCCCTGACTCCAGCGACTTTTTATATAAGTGCTGTTGATAATGAATTAGCGCACTCTTAAGTACATTAGGGGATATATCATCAGGACCTGTAGTTTTATGGACATCTAACTCCTTCAGCCCTTTGCATACCTTTGTGGCTAAAAAGATGATGTTCTCTAATACCTGCCCATGAGCTTCTATCTCTGAAATCTAAGGGGGTGGGATATTTTCTACTGTAAATACTGACTGAAACTTCTTGTTCAATTCCTGGCAGATCTCTTCATCCATCTCAGTGATGCTTCCATCCGCTCTCTTTAGCTTTAAAACCTGTTCTTTGACCTTCAGTTTCCTCTGCTAAAGCTGTGGAAAAGCTTGGGATTTTCTTTAGCCTTCCTGGTGATATCCCTTTCATAATCTCTCTCTGCCTCTCTTCATTTACTTAGGTAATAATTTTTTGCTCTTTTATAAAACTGCCAAGCATTTATGTTTTTTCTCCTGCTATGCTTTTTCCAGCATTTGTGACTCCACTCCTTAGCTCTCTCACACTCATTATTGAACTAATTCTCTCTGGCATGGATAACTCCCATTTTGGTGGAAGGTGTGTAACAATTTACTATCTTCCCATATTCCTCACAAGAGATTTCGGACATTTATTGTAAAGATTTGTTGTTAAATATGGTCCTCCAATCAATGACTGCAATAAGCTCATTAATTTTGTTGTAATCTCCTTTTGGATAGTTCCTTTTTGTATCCTTCTAAGCGTTTCTACTTTCAGGCAGAACATCTTCGATGATATGCTCCATTAACAACACACAATAAGTTTCCTATTGGCGGTTCATAATAAATTTTTTCAATATCCACCACATTATCTATGAATACCAGATCAAGCAGCGATGGCTCATCCCCACCCCTGGCTTTCGGTAGTTCCAGTTCATGTTGGGGTAGGAAATTCCCTTGTACGCAATCTAGGAATCTTGCCCCAAATGTGTCCTCTCCACTGTGCGGGTCAGGATTTATCCAATCTATCCCTCTATGATTAATATCTCCCATAATCAAATTCTTTCACTTCTCTCCCGTGCAACTTTAACAATTGAGCTTATGACTTCGATAGTACCTAGATGACTTTCCTCAAAATCTTCTGGACTATGTTGATTCCTTGGTGGGTTACATACAACACTTATTATAATGCTCTCTAACCCGGAATTTATGCGAGCAACAAGAAATTCCTTGAACTCACTGTAATTACCTAATTTTGTTTACGGGAAAGAGCCTCAAGCTCGTAATTTCCCGTCTCCTGGTCGGTTCCATTTAGTACTTAGTGATACTTTTTTTTTTTATGATTGTGACACCAGGACGGGCCAAAAAATTATAAAATAAAACTGCCCTCATCGGGCCTGGGCACGAAGAATACATAAAGTAAAGAGAAACAGAGATGGAGAGTGTAATGACTTGTCACATGTGAAGGGATAATAAAAGATGTGAGATGAATATCCAAGAATATTCAGTGTAGCTGTAGGCATAGAAAACTTATAATACTTGTCCTTAAAACTATGAATTGAGTTAGCATTAACTACCTCCTTACTTAGCCAATTCCAATTACCAACTACATTTACACTAAAAAAATATTTCCTTACATCCTGCAAAGAAGTTTTCTTACGAAGCTTCAAACTATGACCTCTAGTTCTAATGCCAGCCATATCAAAATATCGAACCCTATCCACTCTGTCATAACCATGAAGGAATTTAAAAACTGTCGCCATATCCCCCTTAATTCTTCTAGCTTCGAGTGATGGTAAGTTTACCTCCCTCAGCCTCTCATCATAACTGAGATTGCATAATTCTAGCAGCAATGTCGTGGCATGTATCTGAACTTTTTCCAGCTTAACTATGTGCTTTCTCAAGTGCGGATTCCAAAAGGGGGCTGCATATTCAAGCTTTGGCCTCACATAGGTTACATAAATATTTCTGCACATTTCCTTGTCCATGTGCCTGAAAGCTACCCTTACATTTGATAAGAAAGCATATACTGTCCTTACTATGCCATTTATATGCATTTCTGGAGAAATATCGGACAGTATGTTTACTCCTAGATCTCTCTCATTCTGTCTCTTGAAGTTCTACTCCTGCCACAGAGTAGTCAAGCTTGGGCCTTATGTACTTGTACCCATTCTCATTACCTTACATATTGAAGTATTGAATTTCGTTAACCACTTTTCTGACCACTCTTGCAGACTATTTAGTTCTTCCTTAACTTCTCTACCATTGTTCTCGTTTCTTACATTTTTCACAATCTTTGCATTGTCTGCAAACATATTCATTAATGAATTTACAGACTCTGGTAGGTTATTTACATATACAAGGACAACAGTAGCCATAGAACTGAACCATGTGGAACTCCAATACTAACTCTTCTCCATTCAGACAATGAGTGTATTACTCTAACCCTCTGTTCCCTTCCTTCTAAATATGTTTTTATATATTCCAAGCCATTTCCACCTATTCTTGCCATTGCTTGCAGCTTCTTAATAATTTCCCGTGTGGGACAGTGACAAATGCTTTTTAGAAGTCTAGGAATATGCATTCTACCCAGCCCTCTTTTCCTTGTAAGATTCGGCTTACCTCATCATAAAATTCTAATAAGTTTGTTACTGTTGATCTACCTTCTCTGAAGCCATGTTGTCTTACTGACAAAAAGCTGTAGGATTCCAAGTGAAGAGAGATACCTTTCCTTAGTAGTTTCTCCATATCTTTGCAAACTATGCTGATCAAGGAAACAGGTCTATAGTTTAGAGCCATATTCCTCCTTCCCTTTTTGAAGAAAGATATCACGTTCGCTTGTTTCCAGCATCTTGGAATCTCCCCTGACTTCAGCGACTTAAATATGATACTAATTTTCGCTGATATTGAATCAGCGCATTTCTTAAGTACATAAGGGGATTTATATACATACTTCGACCACCAACCTTTGTATTCCCACTAAAAAAGGTACAGGATCGAAGAATTGGCTATCCCAACCTGTCTGAAATTATTTTTCCTTACCAGTGAAGTTGATGGAACGGAGTGAATCTCTCTCTCTCTCTCTCTCTCTCTCTCTCTCTCTCTCTCTCTCTCTCTCTCTCTCTCTCTCTCTCTCTCTCTCTCTCTCTCTCTCTCTCTCTTCTCTCTCTCTCTCTCTCTCTCGCTAAAACCACTATGCTGGCTTAAGTGACATATGGTATCATGTTGAAAATAACATATATTTTTATAAATACGATTCTACATATATATATATATAATATATATATATATATATATATATATATATATATATATATATATATATATATATATATATATATATATATATATATATTATATATATATTATATATATATTATATATATATATATATATAAGTATTGTCTTCACTTTAAGGTCAGTTGGTTGTATTGGTTGAAAGCTATCACCTGAAGACTATCTTGTCAACCCAAACATACCGAGATACTGAACAATGACAGGAAAGCTTTTTCATTCCATCGGGTGGCCAGGAAGGTATGTAAATAATAATATTATATCTATATCTATATCTACATCTATCTATCTATCTATCTATCTATCTATCTATCTATCTATCTATCTATCTATCTATATATATATATATATATATATATATATATATCTATCTATATATATATATATAGATAGATAGATAGATAGATATATGTAAGCACATTACCATACGTGAAAACATTAATAATTTTTACCCCCGACCGGGACTTAAACCTAGGACTTATAATTACTAAGCCAAGGCATTACCAACTACACCACAGAAGTTCTTAAAAGGGAAGCAGATCTTGCAGCTTATATCTGCTATACTAGGAATGAACGCATTCTATCTGAATGCCCCTATGCTCATATTACAGTTTCCTCCAACCTCATTGGTGGTTTCGTTTTCACACTTAATTCAACTTCCAATTTCATTCGGGACCAACAATAATCAAATAAGCACATTCCCATATGTGAAAACATGAATAATTTTTACCCCGACTGGGACTTGAACCCTAGGACTTATAATTACAAAACCAAGGCGCTACCAACTACACCACAGAAGGTTTTAAAAGGGAAACAGATCTTACAGCTTATATTTGCTATACTAGGAATGAACGCATTCTATCTGAATGCGCCTATGTTCATATTACAGTTTCCCCCCAATCTCACTCGCGGTTTTGTTTTTCGCATTTAATTCAACTCCCAATCTCATTCGGGACCAACAATGATCAAATTAGCACATTACCATATGTGAAAACATGAATCGTGTTTACCCTGACCGGGACTTGAACCTAGGACTTATAATTACTAAGCCAAGGCGCTATCAACTACACCACAGAAGGTCTTAAAAGGGAAACAGACCTTACAGCTTATATCTGCTATACTAGGAATGAACGCATTCTATCTGAATGCCATTATGTTCATATTAAAGTTTCCCCCAACCTCACTCGTGGTTTCGTTTTTGCATTTAATTCAATTCTCAATCTCATTCTGGAATAATGTTGTATTGGTTGAAGGCTATCACCTGAAGACCATCTTGTCAACCCAAACATACACCGATAAGAAAGCTTTTTCATTCCATTGGGTGGCCAGGAAGGTATGTAAATAATAATAGCATATATATATATATATATATATATAATCTATATATATATATATATTATATATATATATATATATATATATATATTATATATATATATATATATATATATATATATATATATATATATATATATATATAACTAACAATTGACTGGAGCCCCTCCAATAACAATGGCTACCGGATGAAGGAATCATGGGAATATCTTTCGATATAAGAGAATACCTTTCCCATAAAAGTACCAAACCTCCAGATGAAGTCACAAGGGGAATACATTAGTGTCAACGGATATTCTCAGCATAAACTGACTAATAAATGGGATGAGCATTTAAAAGAATAGCTTTGAGTCAAATAATCATTTGGATAGTCACAGGAAGAGTAGTTTTGAGTCAAAGGATTATCTTAGTTCATGAGGATGAATGATGTTAGCCGTATCATGTGCCACTGTTAATCCTCATTACTAGGCGAACAAAAACATGCTAGAGCTGGAGAATTAGAGCTAGATAACCTTCCTTATGCTCCGCGGCAGGCTCGATGACGGACCTGTCACTTCCCGAGGCGAGAGCCTAACCACTAAGTTAAAGGGGACCCCTTTATTAAGATGAAAAATTGTAAAGATGAAATAATTAAGAGAATAACTTCAAGTCAGAGGATATTCTTAGATAATTAGTATGACCGAAAAAACTGACAATCTAAGAACTCTCTTATCCATTGGTGATAGGGTTTAAAAGTTTCAGAATACTGACTGGAAACCAGCTTTACTGAGTATAATATATAAATTAATAGGGATTCTCTCTTTTACCTCTTCTATTATTTATATGTTTGCCTCTTATTCATTTATGCCTCTTATCCAAGTAAACATGAAATTAAAGAAAAACCCAAAGCAATATCATGTCATGAAATGTTTACTAAAAGCTATTGAAGGCTCTCTCTCTCTCTCTCTCTCTCTCTCACCCCCCCCCCCTCTCTTT
>JAXCGZ010002537.1:0-20000 GCA_037179515.1 Halocaridina rubra
ATATATATATATCTAATGTTGTAGGTAAATCAATCAATGTCCTTCAAGGTAAGACTTACACATGTACTATTTTCTCTCTCTCTTTCTTTACACACACACACACACACACACACACACACACACACACACACACACACACACACCACACACACACCACACACACACACACACACACACACACACACACACACACACACACACACCACACACACACACACACACACACACACACACACACACACACACACACACACACACACACACACACACACACACACACACACACACACACACACACACACACACACACACACACACCACACACACACACACACACACACACACACACACCACACACACACACACACACACACACACACACACACACACACACACACACACACACACACACACACACACACACACACACACACACACACACACACACACACACACACACACACACACACACACACACACACACACACACCACCACACACACACACACACACACACACACACACACACACACACACACACACACACACACACACACACACACACACACACACACACCACACACACACACACACACACACACACACACACACACACACACACACACACACACACACACACACACACACACACACACACACACACACACACACACACACACACACACACACACACACACACACACACACACACACACACACACACACACACCACACACACACACACACACACACACACACACACACACACACACACACACACACACACACACACACACACACACACACACACACACACACACACACACACACACACACACACACATATATATATATATAAACACATTCAAGTCTGTCTTTCGATTTGAGACTGACATTAGTAATTCTCTCTCTCTCTCTCTCTCTCTCTCTCTCTCTCTCTCTCTCTCTCTCTCTCTCTCTCTCTCTCTAGCTACTTACCTTTCTACCTATTTACCTACTTCCTTTTTCTCTTGGCAAAGTCGAACAGAAGAAGCAATTTCCCAAATGGCACCTGGATATAGTGCCAGCCATTTGTAAATGGAGCAGAGACAAAGGGACAATGCCCATCTAAAGTCCGGCTTCCATGGTGTCAAGGGATGAAGAGGAGGAGAAAGGGGGGAGGAGGAGGCGGCGGAAGTAGAAGAGGAAAAAGAAGAAGAGGAGGAGAAAGGGGGAGGAGGAGAAGGAAGTAGAAGAGGAAGAAAAAGGGATGAAGAGGAGGAGAAAGGGGGGAGGAGGAGGAGGAAGTAGAAGAGGAAGAAAAAGGGATGAAGAGGAGGAGAATGGGGGAGGAGGAGGAGGAGGAAGTAGAAGAGGAAGAAAAAGGGATGAAGAGGAGGAGAATGGGGGGAGGAGGAGGAGGAGGAAGTAGAAGAGGAAGAAAAAGGGATGAAGAGGAGGAGAAAGGGGGAGGAGGAGGAGGAGTAGGAAGAGGAAGAAAAATGGATGAAGAGGAGGAGAATGGGGGGAGGAGGAGGAGGAAGTAGAAGAGGAAGAAAAAGGGATGAAGAGGAGGAGAAAGGGGGAGGAGGAGGAGGAGTAGGAAGAGGAAGAAAAATGGATGAAGAGGAGGAGAAAGGGGGAGGAGGAAGAGGAAGTAGAAGAGGAAGAAAAATGGATGAAGAGGTGGAGAATGGGGGAGGAGGAGGAGTAGGAAGAGGAAGAAAAGAGGAGGGAGGAAGAAAGGTGGGGGACGAGAAAAAAATAAATGTAAAGAGGAGAAAGAGGAGGAGGAGGAGGAGGAGGAATAGGAGGAGGAGGGAAGAATAAAAAGAAGAGGAGGAGGAGGGGGAGCAGAAGATGACAAGGAGGACAGAGGAATTAATAAGAGGTGGAATGGTGGGAGAGATGACGTATTGAGTTGGAATAAGAGGAAGAGGTGAAGAGAAAGGAGGAGGAGGAGGATTAAGAGGAAGAAAAAGATGAACTATAACTGAAAAAGTGAGATAATTTAGAAAGAGAAGTTGGAATAGTAGAAGAAATTGGAAAGTGGGGTTGGAGGCGGAGGAAAAGAAAGAAGAGGAGGAGAAGGATGAGGATGAAGGAAAGAAGGAAGAGGTGAAGGGGAGGAGGAGGAGGAGGAATATAAATTTCGAGTTTCTGGTTGGGAATTTCCTACCAGAAGCCCATTTAATGTCATGAAGAGGAAAATACAAAGCAAAGGGTGTTTGGGAAAAAATAATACCAATAACAGATATAAATATGATGATGATGATGATAACAATAATAATATTAATAATAATAACAACAACAACAACAAGAACATCAACAACAACTTCATGTTTGTATATGTTATTCATCACAAACATCAACCATAAAAGTGCAACGAAATCATCATAAACACAAAAGGACAAATGTTTGCTCCAACAACTTCTTTCAAAGATGAAGAAACGGGGGAGGGGGAGTTGGCCTTTGAGGAAAATGTGTTTACATAGTTTTCAAATGCCGTATTGTTCTGAATGTAAATAGGTCGAGAGAGAGAGAGAGAGAGAGAGAGAGAGAGAGAGAGAGAGAGAGAGAGAGAGAGAGAGAGAGAGAGAGAATGTATAACTAAGGCATGTTATCTTTTAGAAACGAATTTCGAATGATGTGTACCTACTTTCATTTACCTAATTGAACTCAAAGGAAAGAGCACTGTGCTCGTAACTCCCCGTCTCCTGGTCGGTTTCAGTTTTTACTCATTAACACATATCATATCCTTAAAATTCAGAGTGCATTTAGCATTTACTGTTTCCTCACTTAGCGTATTTCAATTATCAATTATTCTTACACCAAGAAAAGTACTCGCCTACATTCTGAAAATGAATACTCATTCTAGGCTTTAAATTACGACCTCTAATTCTAGAGCCACCCATCTCAAAATATCATTCCCTGTCCACTTTGTCAAAACTATAAAAGAAACTCTTACCATACGCCCTCTTCTTCATTCTCGCTTCGAGTGACGGTAAGTTTAACTCTTTCAGCCTCTCCTCTTGTATCTCTGTCACCTGCTTTCTAACGTATATCTTAACTTTCTCCAACCGATTAACATGCTTTTTCGGGTGGATTCCAATATGGCACTGCATATTCAAGCTTTGGCCTCACATTGGTCACGTAAATACTTCTGAATATGTCTTTGTCACACATCACCCAATATTTGCTAAGAAAGTAAATGCTGCTTTGACTGTACCATGAATTTCTTCTATTCTCATATTCCTCAAGATCCACTCCTGCTATTTAACAGCCCAAATTTGAGGCCATATTGCTATCTATCTATCTACCTTGGCTGTTTCCCCCATTGGGGGGGTAGCTGACATAAAAAAAAACAATACGGGGATTACTCTCCCCTCTACTCCCCTTCTTCTTTGACGTCACGCGGAAGGCTAATACAAGGGGGGATTCCCAGTCCCCTCGCCCCGTCCACTTTCAGTCGCCTCTTACGACACTCAGGGAATATGTTGGGGATATTCCTTTTTGCAAATCTTGCTCATTCTTATTACTTTAAATTCTGCAATACCCTGCACTAAATCTCATTACCCACTTCTCTGACCACTCATGCAGAACATTCAAGCCTTTTTTCTAAATGTTCACTCTCTCTTTTATCCCTAATTTCATGATCCTCTGGTAAAATTCTGAAACACCTTTCTCCAGCTGACTTGGCAATTCTGGAGGAAGTGATGCCTTACAATGCGTAAGCCTCATTATGTTGAACAATTACTTCTGACATTTTGTATAAAGCTCTGGTGGATTTTTATATTCCATTGTATATCAGTTAAATACATATCATCGTTCCTTCTTCGTCTTCGTCTACATCTTTTCCCACTTTTATGTGGGGTCGATGTGTCTGGCCAGTGTTCTCCATATGTTTCTGTCCCATACCTCATCACCCAACAAACCTTTAGACCTCAGGTCGTCATTGATGCAATCCATCCACCTACGCTTTGGTCTCCCCCCTCCTTCTCCTACCCTGTATATCCATTGAGACTGTTATTCATGATTTTTTTTTAGTTTTTCTGTATTTTCATACCTTTCCTTCGTGTTTCACGGTCTCATATAAAAAATTCTGAATCAGTATCTTATCAAATTTTGCAATTATTTAGATATTTCTTGCCACTCACACTGCTATTCATATTTAAATTTTTTTTTCTATATTTTTACAGTTTCTTTTACGTTTTTTACATTTTCTTTTTCTTCTATCTCATAAACAAGTCTGAACCAGCATCGTATAATTTGCAATTATTTACAGACCATCTTACCACTAAAACTGTTATTCATAAGCTTTCGAAATTATCTCTCTCTCTCTCTCTCTCTCTCTCTCTCTCTCTCTCTCTCTCTCTCTCTCTCTCTCTCTCTCTCTCTCTCCTCCTCCCTTCCCTCATATTTCATGAGCCTCTTACAAAAATTCTGGAACAGAGAAAATATTTTCCTCACTTTCTCGCGAAGTCGCAAATTGCTTTCGAGGGTCATCATAAATTTATGAAAAACAATTTTCCTCAGCAGGAAAATAATTTTAGTATGTATAAAAAAAATAACAAGCAACGTCAGCGATATATATCCATTCGGGGCTGGGTAACAAACAAGGTGTGAAATAACTAAATAAATAAATAAAATTATAACTTAAAAATATATTGTGGTATTAGATGGTTAGGACTTCTCATTTAATATAAAAGTATATTTTAAGTTAAGTCATATATATATATATATATATATATATATATATATATATATATATATATATATATATATATATATATATATATATATATATATGGTAAGTAAGCCCATTAGTGAAACAACACAGTAAAAATAACGCTATATTTCGGGTCCTAACTGGACCCGATATATAGCGCTATTTTTTTCTGTGTTGTTTCACTGATGGGTTTCCTTACCATTTAGTGCTGTATGCTAACAGTTTGTGCTTACTCATATATATATATATATATATATATATATATATATATATATATATATATATATATATATATATATATATAAATATAAATATATGCGTCTCTATGTATTTATTTCATCTTTTATGCGTCTATGCATAAAGGCCAAAATCTTTGTTCCTTTTTACTTTAAGTTTACTTCGTGCACAGGCTCGATGAGGGCAGATTTCATTTTTTTTTCTTTTTTGACCCGTCCTGGTGTCACATTCATAAAACAAAAATAATAATAAACAACAATGTCAACTGTGTTCCAGTTCTTATTTCCCCAGCTCCGACCTGTCTGTGTCCACCCCATTCGAATGAGGATTAGAGGGGGGTTTACACGGTCAAACGGTTCGTCGAACGCGGTTCGACAGACAAGTGTTTTAAGTGATGTTCGAACGTGTGAACGGGGTATTTGGTTGTCGAACACGTGTTCGACAAACAAATACCCCGTTCACACGTTCGAACATCACTTCAAACACTTGTCTGTCGAACCGCGTTCGACGAACCGTTTGACCGTGTAAACCCCCCTCTAATCCTCATTCGAATGGATATTTGGTTGTCGAACACGTGTTCAACAACCAAATACCCCATTCACACGTTCGAACATCACTTCAAACACTTGTCTGTCGAACCGCGTTCGACGAACCGTTTGACCGTGTAAACCCCCCTTAAGAATGAATTTTAAATGGCACTTAACAACAACAGCAAAAACAACAACAACAACTGTTTCTATATCCGCTTACAATGGTTCAATCAACAGTGTACCAATCAAAATGTGTTTCGGATATAGAGTTTTTCAATATAATTGTTCTCTTTATTTTTCGTCCTTTCCATGTTCAACTGAAACGCCAAAAAATGTGGAAATGGCCTTTATATATTTAAATAAAAAAAATAATAAAAATGACATAATATCGAATATGTTCGTTTTACTGCGTTCTTTTTTCTTATTGTTTCGTAATTTACTGAAACGCAAAAAAAAAAAAATAACCTTTATATATTTAAATAAAAAAAATAATAAAAATGACATAATATAGAATATATTCGTTTTACTGCGTTCTCTTTTTCTTATTGTTTCGTATTTTACTGAAAAAAACACCTTTATATATTTAAATAAAAAAAATAAATAAAAATGACAATATAAAATATGTTCGTTTTACTGCGTTCTCTTTTCATATTGTTTCGTATTTTACTGAAAAAAAACACCTTTATATATTTAAATAAAAATATTAAATAAAAATGACATAATATCGAATATATTCGTTTTTCTTCGTTCTTTTTTCTTTTTGTTTCGTATTTTACTGAAAAAAAAAAGTTTACATTAAAAAAACTATATAAAAACGACAAAATATAGAACATATTCCCTTTACTTCGTTCTTTTTCTTTTTGTTTCGTTCTCTACTAAAACGCTAATAAGTGGAAATAGCCTAGATATAGTTATATATGAAACGCTATATAAAAAAAGACAGAATATCATGTATAAATCTGCTTTAGAATTCATTGTGAAATGAATATTTAGTTTTGTGATTCTATATATATATATATATATATATATATATATATATATATATATATATATATATATATATATATATATATATATATATATATATATATATATATATATAGAACGTTCTATAAACAGAACATTGAATTAGATGTTAATGTCCTATTGGATACAATTGCGAATGAAGAATTTATTTTTCTGTTACTATATATAGAACACAGATAACAATGACATTAAATAAAATATTATATCAGTATTGGACAAATATTTGAAATGTCATTCTTTTCTGTATATAAGTATGTATGAATGTATGTATGTATGTGTGTATGTGTGTATGTATGTATGTATGTATGTATGTATGTGTGTATGCATGTGTATATATATATATATATATATATATATATATATATATATATATATATATATATATATATATATATATATATATGCAGTCAACATCAAATCGTATTAGATCATCATTGTTGTTGTTGTTGTTGTTGTTGTTGTTTGCTGTTTTATGCGTCACTTTTAATCCCAATCGCATGGGGGCGGATAGCATTGTAAATAAACTATTTCTTTTTTCTCTTTCTCTCTCTCTCTATCTATTTATCTATCTATCCTTCGATCTCTTTTTATCTCGTATCTAGCGATTGCATGCATTCATATATCAGAGCCATATTCCCCCTTATAAGGGGGCTGGCCGAGTCAAAGAAAGTACTTTGACTTTGTGGGAAGTAAATACAGAAGAGGGGATTCCCACTCCCCTCGCTCCGCCCCATTTAGTCGACTTTTACGAGACGCAGGGGAACACGGAGGAAGTATTCTTACCTCCCTCCCTCAGGGGGAAACTGCATACATACGTTATGAATATAATTTCTTGGAGACTCAGGACTACTGAATGACAAATGAAAAATACTAAAAATATGAAAAAGATATTAAAATGCGTTGTGGAATATGGATGAACATTATAAAAGGATAGAAAAGAGGTTTTATTGTTTTAGATTCTCCACCTACGGATGGGTTAAACGGGTCATGGAGGACCCATAGGGCGGTCGCCAGCCAGCACAGGCCTCAACCCCCACTGTGGTGCCCAGCCACAGCAGTAACCTCCTAGTAAACAGCTTAAGCTCTCTCGCCTGGACGAGGCGCGATCCCTCGACCTCGCGAATGCGAGGCCAGCGCGTTACCACGTTACTAGCCTGGAGGCTAAAAAAGAGGTGTCTCATATGTATTGTAGTGGTTTCCCAACCACTTTGTGGGTCCCGTACCCTGAATTTGCTTTCAATGTTTGTACCTACGGTAAAAGTCATATATCAATATGAAGAGGTCTAATTTCTGGCAGTTGGCTGAGTGATGATTCATGACTCATCACTCAAAGGACATAAGTCATCATTTGAGTGATGAATTGTGACTCAACACTCAATGGACATAAGTCATCATTTGAGTGATGAATTGTGACTCAACACTCAATGGACATAAGCCACTATTTAAGTGATGACTCAAGACTCATCACTCAAAGAATATAAGCCACTATTTGAATGATGACCTGTGACTCATCACTCAAAGAACATAAGCCACTATTTTAGTGATGACTCGTGACTCATCATCACTCAAAGAAGATAAGCCACTATTTAAGTGATGACTCGTGACTCATCACTCTAAGGAAGCAAACCACGATTTTAGTGATGACGACTGACCCATCACTCAAAGGACACAAGCCACAATTTGTCGCACTCCCTGAAGTTCCATTTCACACCCCCTGGGGGCCCGGGCACCCCAGATTGGGAACCCCTAATCTATTAGACGTTTACAGAGCACTGAAGAGCTCAGAAGCGAGGGCATCTGAAGAACTTTCTCAATTCACTTAATAAACAGAAGACATAGATCGTTTGTGAATGGAGGCTGCAGTAGCTCAGTGGTAGAGTGCGCAAGATGAGAAGCGACTAGCGCTGGTTTGAGCCTCCTTTATCACTGTACATTTACTTTAAAGTGTGACACCGGGACAGGCAAAAAGAGAATGTCCTGATCAATAAAGGCCCGGGCAAGAAGAAAACATTAAGACGAAGAAAAAGTAAAAGGTTAAGGACAAAGCAGAGATGAGGTAATTACGACAAAAGGAAAAGGACAAACTGAAAGAATAGTCGAAGTACTGAGAACCTAGAAATATGGCATGATTAGGTCCTGAGATGACGATAGATACGATTTTTAAAGGAAGTTAGGTTATAAGAATTTGGAAAGACAGAATGAGGAAGAGAGTTCCAGAGGCTGTAGGTAGATGGGAAGAAGCAATCGCTGCACTGACCAATTCTCGGGCTACAAATCTCCACACAGTACCTGTGAGAAGAGGCCGTGTAATCTCTATAAAGTCTAAAGGGGGGGTTACACGATCAAACGGTTCGTCGAACGCGGTTCGACAGACAAGTGTTTGAAGTGATGTTCGAACGTGTGAAAGGGGTATTTGGTTGTCAAACACATTTGCTGAACGTGTTCGACAACCAAATACCCCATTCACACGTTCGAACATCACTTCAAACACTTGTCTGTCGAACCGCGTTCGACGAACCGTTTGACCGTGTAAACCGCCCTTAAGACTCAAAAGTCTGCCTGTTCAAAGATTGGATCAACATTGAGGGTTGGTGTCAGGAAGGGCAGTATACAAGAGGATGGTGAAAAAATGCGGCCCAATATGTCCAAGGAAAAAGTTGTCGATATAAAAGATAAATATTGACCATAATAACTTTCATAAAAGAGATCTGCTAAGACAAGTGAAGTTCATCAAGCAATGTCACTCATCCTCATTCTATGTGTCAACCCGTCTCCATTATGAGGGTGGACAGAGACAGACTGGAGCTGGGGACTCAAACTGAATGCCATTCCTAACATCCCTCGGCAGGTTCGACTGCGGGTTTGAGTATTCTACGAGCTGAGTATTCTACCACTACGCTAAGACAGTCCCCAATTAAGCCATGTCACTACCACGAATATATATCTGCTTCTTTTTCCCTGAGCTGAGGTTTTGGGGCGAAACGAACGGTCTTAAATTTTAAAGAGAGATTAATGCTTTCCAGATTAGAATTTAAAAACAGCTAAAACGAGGTTGCTGTATATAGAGGACAATAAATCTCTTAGATATATTTACCAATCTCAACTGGTCTATTGCAATAGCTCTTATCTAAATGGCCTTTTCTGTAAAACATTCTAGATAACGGGAGCTCGCTTTGGAAAATACAATTATCTACGGGTATAGTGTGGAGAACACAAAGGTAGTGGAGTTAGTTCTGAATGTATGTGCACACACACACACACACACACACACACATGAACACAGACACATCCTTGGACAACATGGAAAGGATGAGTGATGGACGAATAGCAATGAGAGTGTGAAATGCAGAAGCGATTGGAGTTAGGCCAAGAGGAAGACCTAGAATGAGATGGATGGATGGCGTGAAAAAGGCATTGAATATACGTGGAATGTCAGTGGAACAGGGAAGAAAGCATGCAAGAGATAGGAATGAGTGGAGGAAGACTGCTTATTGATGACACGGGCCACGGGGGATTTCTTGAACCTACTAGCTCAGCGAACTGTGATGGACGGGTGTGAGGGGAGTTGCCATGTGATCAAGCGGTGGGGGCGAACCAGCTGCGGCTGTCAGGCATCAGTGTAGACTATCCTAGCCTGCCTTCTTTGTGGGTGACTCAAACAGGTTGGAAGGGGGGAAATGTGGAATCCCTTTATCCCCAAGGAACTAAGAGAAGTAGTTGAGGTATATGTGGATCGCGGTGAAGGCGTGTTTCTTGACTCGGCCACCCCCTATGCAAGAGAGAATGAGGTCATGTATATATATTTATGTATGTATGTACGTACTTATGTATATATATATATATATATATATATATATATATATATATATATATATATATATATATATATATATATATATATATATATATATATATATATATATATATATATATATATATATATATATATATATATATATATATATATAAAGTTATAAAAAAAGCAATTATGTCAACAAATTAAAACTACACCTGACTGTGTGTGAGTGTGTGTGTGATTACCTAATTGTGTTTACGGGAAAGAGCCCAAAGCTCGTATCTTCCCGTCTCCTGATCGGTTCCATTTTAGACTTAGTGATACTTATCATACCTGTCCTTAAAACTATGGATTGAGATAGCATTAACTACCTCCTCGCTTAGCCAATTCCAATTATCAACTACTCTTACACTGAAAAAGTATTTCCTTACATCCTGCAAAGAAGTTTTCTTACGAAGCTTCAAACTATGACCTCTAGTTCTAGAGCCAGCCATATCGAAATATCGATCCCTATCCACTCTATCATAACCATGAAGGCATTTAAAGACTGTCACCATATCCCCCCTTACTCTTCTAGCTTCGAGTGATGGTAAGTCTAATTCCCTCAGCCTCTCATCATAACCGAGATTGCGTATTTCTGGCACCAGTTTCGTGGCATGTCTTTGAACTTTTTCAAGCTTAGCTATGTGCTTTTTCAAGTGCGGATTCCAAAAGGGGGCTGCATATTCGAGTTTTGGCCTCACATAGGTTACATAAATATTTTTGAACATTTCCTTGTCCATGTGCCTGAAGGCTACCCTTACATTTGATAAGAATGCATATGCTGCCCTTACTATACCATTTATATGTATTTCTGGAGACAAATCTGCCAGTATGTTTACTCCTAGGTCTCTCTCATTTTCTGTCTCTTGAAGTTGTACTCCAGCCACCGAGTAGTCAAGCTTGGGCCTTCTTGCACTTGTACCCATTCTCATTACCTTACATTTTGAAGTATTGAATTTCATTAGCCACTTTTCTGACCACTCATGCAGATTATTTAGATCCTCCTGAAGTTCTCTACCATTGTTCTCGTTTTTTACTTTCTTCACAATCTTTGCATCATCTGCAAACATATTCATGAATGAATTTACAGACTCTGGTAGGTCATTTACATATACAAGGAACAAAAGTGGCCCTAAAACTGAACCCTGTGGAACTCCACTACTAACTCTTCTCCATTCAGACACTGAGTGTCTTACTCTAACCCTCTGTTCCCTTTCTTCTAAGTAAATTTTTATCCATTCCAAGACATTTCCACCTATTCTAGCCATTGATTGCAGCTTCCTAATAAGTCTCCCATGTGGAACAGTGTCAAACGCTTTCTGGAAGTCTAGGAATATGCAATCTGCCCAGCCCTCTCTTTCCTGTAAGATTTGGCTTACCTCATCATAAAATTCTAATAAGTTTGTTACTGTTGATCTACCTTCTCTGAAGCCATGTTGCCTCACTGACAAAAAGTTGAAGGATTCCAAGTGAAGAGAGATATGTTTCCTTAGTAGTTTCTCCATAACTTTGCAAACTATGCTGGTCAAGGAAACTGGTCTATAGTTCAGAGCCGTATCCCTCCTTCCCTTTTTGAAGATAGGTATCACATTTGCTTGTTTCCAGCATCTTGGAATCTCCCCCGACTCCAGTGACTCCTTAAATATGATACTTAGTGCCACTGATATTGTGTTTGCGCATTTTTTAAGCACATGAGGGGATATGTCATCAGGACCTGTAGCTTTATGAACATCTAAATCCATCAGCGCTTTGCATACCTCTGTGGCTGTAAGGTTGATGTGCTCTAATACCGGCCCTTGAGCTTCTATCACTGCAATCTGAGGGGGTGGGGTATTTTCTAATGTAAATACTGACTGAAACTCCTTGTTCAATTCTTTGCAGATCTCTTCATCCGTCTCAGTGATGCTTCCATCCGCTCTCTTTAGCCTTAAAACCTGTTCTTTTACCTTCAGTTTTCCTCTGATAGAGCTGTGGAAAAGCTTGGGATTTTCTTTAGCCTTCCTGGTGATGTCCCTCTCATAATCTCTCTCTGCCTCTCTCCTTTTACTTAGGTAGTCATTTCTTGCTCTTTTGTAGGTTTGCCAGGCATTTATGTTTTTTCTCCTCCTATACCTTTTCCAGCATTTGTCTCTCCACTCCTTAGCTCTTTTACACCCATTATCAAACCATTTCTCTCTGGCATGAATTACACCTACTTTGGTGACAGGTATGCAGCAATCTACTATCTTCCCATATTTCTCACAAAAGATGTCATACATTTCATGTACAGATTTGTTGTAAAATAAGGTTCTCCAGTCAATAACTGCAAAAAGCTCATTCATTTTGATGTAATCTCCTTTCGGATAGTTCCTCCTCATGTCCTCAGTGCCTCTACTCTCAGGAAGAATATCTTCAATGATATACTCCATCAACAACACACAGTGGTCACTCTTTCCAATTGGTGGTTTATACTCAATATTTTCAATATCCAACACATTATCTGTGAACACTAGATCAAGTAGTAATGGCTCATCCCCACCCCTGGCCCTTGTTGGTTCCATTACATGTTGGTGTAGGAAATTCCCTTGTACGCAATCTAGGAATCTTGCCCCGTATGAGTCCTCACCACTGTGTGGGTCAAGATTTATCCAATCTATCTCTTTATGATTAAAGTCTCCCATAATCAAAATCCTACATTTTTTCTCCCGTGCCATGTTAACAACTGAGTTTATGACTTCAATAGTACCTATATGACTTTCCTCATAAACTTCAAGCCTATTTTGGTTCCTTGGTGGGTTGTATACAACAGTTATTATAATGCTCTCTGACCCAGTATTTATGCGAGCAACAAGAAATTCCCTGAACTCACTTTCTATAGCCAAGTTTATTTCTTCAACTTGAATCCTCTCACTTATGAGCAGTGCTATCCCTCCACCAGTCCTCTCAGATCTTTCAACCCTTAGTATTCTGAAGCCCCTAGGAAAAACTGTGACACTGTTTATGTCCTCACTCAACTTAGTCTCTGTAATTGCTACTATATCTGCCTTACTGTTGTGAATCCTATCTTTTAATTCTCCTGCCTTACCAGCTAATCCATCAGCATTTGTGTATAACATTCTTAATGAGGCCCCATCCCCTGATCTTCTGTCATTATCTTCTTTATCTCCCCTTTGTCTGGAAGTACTCTGTAACGAAAATTTTTCTTCTCTTCTTCATTTCTTTCATCATTTAACCTTCTTGCCTCTTGCAACAAGTTTTTGATCTTTCCCATCTCTTCCTGTGTTCTGTATCGTCTAATGAACACTTCTTTGCATTCTTGAAGGTCTTTTAGACTTTTTTTTCTCAACAATATTTCCCTACATGTTTCCCCTCTCTCAAAGGTTACTTTTGTTGGTCTCGGCTTTCCTTCCCTCGAATATTTACCTAGTTGGTATATGTTTACAATATCCTCAGGACCACATACTACTCCAAGCTTTCTTATCAGGTCTACAACCCTAGCTTTATTTTCTTCAAGTCTCCCCTGCCATGTTGGCTCCTGGGATTCACTTATGCCTGAGATTACCACTGTCTTCTCCTTATCAAGTGCCTGTCTGATGAGTGGGTTTGCCCTTTCCATCACAACGTCTTTCATTTTTTCGATTACTGTCTCTTTATAGTCAACTGTTTGTATGTTTTCCAGTGCCACCACCTTTACAGCCTCTTTTACTGCCACATTCCCCTTTAGTGCATCAGCAAAGGAAGTTTTCATGGCATCATTTTCCATATTCAGCTCCTGGAACTCTTTTCTGAACTGTTCAATGTTTTCCTTAATCTGGACATTCCAAGCAGCAATCTCGTCTCTCTCAGAAGAGAGCAGTGAACTAACATCTAATTCCTTTAGGTTGTCATTCAGCTGTTTGTTTTTATCTTCTTGTTTAGAAATTCTAGATTCTAGTTGACTCTTTTCCCCTTCCAGCTTCTTTATTCTTTTTTATAGTTCCTTTCTCTCCTGCCCTTGTGCTTTATTTGCTTCCTCCAAAGATCTTATTTGTTCTCTGAGTGTTTCATTCTCTTTCATTTCTCCATCCATATTCCGAATTTTATCATCAAGGCTTATAACCATTTCCTCTAACTTCTTGATTCTCTGTTTAAGTCCCCTGATGGCTACCCCTTCTCCCGACCCATGGGTGGGAGAGGTTTGGGACAGAGATGGCCTCATTTTTATGTTCTCCCTCTCACAGAATATAGAAAGAAGACGAGAAAGAGGAAAAAAAAAGAGAAAAACTTTTAATTGAGCTTCACACAGAATTTTTATATCTCCATATAAGTGCTATTTAGTGACTCAGTTTATCTCTTTTCTGGTAACACACATCCTAACTTAAAAACTTGACCATGGTAATTTAAGTATAAAAAGAAAAAGAAAAACAAAAGTCAAACCTGAAGGAAAATTCGAATTTGTGTTTGAGGTGGCACCCACCTGTTTCTGCTATATATTCTTCCTAACTGATAAACTCACTTGCTAACCAAGATATGTTATCACAGGATTAGACTTTACATTTAACTCAATATATATACAAAATAAAAAAAAATAGTAAAAGAGAAAGCTAAAAGAAAAGCAAAAAAATGAAGAAAATAAGACAGCTGTACTACTTGGCAACTTAACTCAGTACTGTTGACAGGTGGATATTTGGTATTTTTTTTTTATTATTCAATTATTTCGTGTATCAAACTAACTAACTAGTTAATATAAATGGGAAGGATACTGATTTTAACAATATATAGAACCACAGGATCAGGTAAACGGCTCAAGAGCTTTCCCCAGTTTGTGTGTGTGTGTGTGTGTGTGTGTGTGTGTGTGTCTGAGAGAGAGAGAGAGAGAGAGAGAGAGAGAGAGAGAGAGAGAGAGAGAGAGAGAGAGAGAGAGAGAGAGAGAGAGAGAGAGAGAGAGAGAGAGAGAGAGAGAGAGAGAGAGAGAGAGAGAGAGAGAGCGCTATTATAATAATTACATAAAATTATACAAGATATTCAAAAATCTTCACGAGAGTTGCACTATGAATGGACCAAGAAACAAATAAGTCCAAATAAGACTCTATTTGAGGCAGCTTCTCTCTCTCTCTCTCATTGTCGTTTAGGGGATTAAACCCATCATTCCATGGAATAAATCCCAAGGATTAGTTAGAGGAATCCCTTTTGCAAGAGGGAATGAGCTCGCATTTGCCAAAGCATTACTGGAAACGCATTTGATTCCAGGACAAGACAACAGCTGGGCATATAGTGGTACAGTAGGATATGTTAGCTCCAAAAGTATATTTCATTTATTCTATATATTGTTAAGACAACCCAAGGAGTTTAATAATAACATATGCATTGTTTTGTTATTTAAGACAACAGCAGGTCATATAATGGCTTAGCAGATGTTGGCTCTACAAGAATTCTCTTATATTTTCTTTATATTCTTCAGACAACCTCAGGGGATTAATAATAATTTATGAAATTTTTGTTTTATAAGAATGTCTTTGTGTTTCTTAAGACAACTCCAAGGGAATAATATCTTCTTTATATTCTTAAGACAACCTCCAGGGATTAATAATAACGTAGGAAATTTTTGTTTTATAAGAATGCCCTTGTGTTACTTAAGACAACTTCAAGGGATTGCTATTTTTTTATATTCTTAAGACAACCTCCAGGGATTAATAATAACGTAGGAAATTTTGGTTTTATAAGAATGCCTTTGTGTTTCTTAAGACAACAGCAGGTCATATAGGAGACGTTGGCACTATAAGAGTTCTCTTATATTATCTTTATATTCTTAAGAAAACCCATAAAACTTGATAATAACGTACTAAATATTGGCTTTATAAGAATGTTTTTATGTTTCTCAAGACAATTTAAAGAGATTAAGAGGCAATATATGACTCAGGGTAACGATTACATCTGCCAAAACAAGCCTTTCGCAAGAAGGCAACCGTCCTAGCCCTTGGTAGAAAAGGGAGTCCATGACGTAAAACCGGAACATAAGACGTTGGTTGTATTAAAATATTTTTCTATTTCTTAAAAAAAAAACTTTGGGGATTAATAGAGACATAAAATCTTGGTTCTATAATACTTTGTTTTTTCTTAAGACAACCTCAGCCCATTATAGATAACATATGAGGTGTTGACCCTACAAAAATTTTATTTCTTAAGACAATCTCAATGGAATATAGATAATATAAAGAACTTAATGTGTCTTAAGACAATGTCATCCGATTGAAGACAAAGATTTTTTTTTATTAAGATTGTGACACCAGGACAGGCCAAAAAATAATAAAATAAAGCAGCCCTTATCGGGCCTGGGCACGAAGAATACATAAAGTAAGAGAAACAGAGATGGAAAGTGCAATGACTTCTCAGAGAATGTAATGTTGATTCTATTGAAATATTCTAATGTTTCTTAAGACAACCTATTAAAGACTCCGCTATAAATATTGGGCCTGTAAACATTTCTATTATATTTCTAAAGACAACCTCAAGAGCTTATGAGTGTGACACCGGGACAGGCAGAAACTGCCCTCATCAATATAGGCCCGGGCACGAGAAAATACCAAGACGAAGGAAAAGAAAAAGGTTAAGGACAAGGCAGAGATGAGGTAATGTCACACAAAGGAAAACGACAGACAGAAAAAACAGTCAAAGAACAGAGGACCCAGAAATATGAGATGTTGGCTCTTAATTTTACATTTTTCTTATTTCTTTCCATTTTTTTTTCATTTTTTAAACATCATTTTACTTATATATCTTAATTACTATCAATATCTGGGGTCCGCGGGAACTCAGTGGTAGAGCGCGTCAGTTGAAAAGTGACTCATTTGACTTTCGTTTGTTGTATTCGATTTAAGGACGTTAGGAGGAGAGTCCATCCTTAATCCCCAAACTCCTGCCTGTCTGTGCCTAACCCTTTTGAATGGAGTTAATTGTGAAAAAAAAGGATATCCATATTATATTTACTTTATCTTAATTATCTTCTTCTCTCTTTTATCTTCCTTCTTTTATTTTATCTTCTTTCTTCCTCTATTTCTAAAAGAAAATTGGGTTCCTGCATTCCTATATATTCCTATATTATACTCAAAATGATAATTGGGTTCCTGCATTCCTATATTATACTCAAAATAAAAATTGAGTTCCTGTATTCCTATATTTTCCTATATTATACTTAAAATAAGAATTGGGTTCCTGCATTCCTATATTTTCCTATATTATACTCAAAATGATAATTGGGTTCCTGTATTCCTATATTTTCCTATATTATGCTCAAAATAACAATTGGGTTCCTGTATTCCCATATTTTCCTATATTATACTCAAAATGATAATTGGGTTCCTGTATTCCTGTATTTTCCTATATTATACTCAAAATAAAAATTGGGTTCCTGCATTCCTATATTTTCCTATATTATACTCAAAATAAAAATTGGGTTCCTGCATTCCTATATTTTCCTATATTATACTCAAAATAAAAATTGGGTTCCTGCATTCCTATATTTTCCTATATTATACTCAAAATAAAAATTGGGTTCCTGCATTCCTATATTTTCCTATATTATACTCAAAATAAAAATTGGGTTCCTGTATTCCTATATTATACTCAAAATGATAATTGGGTTCCTGCATTCCAACATTTTCCTATATTATACTCAAAATAAAAATTGGGTTCCTGTATTCCTACATTTTCCTATATTATACTCAAAATGATAATTGGGTTCCTGCATTCCTACATTATACTCAAAATGATAATTGGGTTCCCGCATTCCTATATTTTCCTATATTAGACTCAAAATGATAATTGGGTTCCTGCATTCCTACATTTTCCTATATTATACTCAAAATTAAAATTGGGTTCCTGTATTCCTATATTATACTCAAAATAAAAATTGGGTTCCTGTATTGCTATATTTTCCTGTATTATACTCAAAATGATAATTGGGTTCCTGCTTTCCTATATTATACTCATAATAAAAATTGGGTTCCTGTATTCCTACATTTTCCTAAATTATACTAAAAATGATAATTGGGTTCCTGCATTCCTATATTATACTCAAAATGATAATTGGGTTCCTGCATTCATATATTATACTCAAAATGATAATTGGGTTCCTGCATTCCTATATTTTCCTATATTATACTCAAAATGATAATTGGGTTTCTGCATTCCTGTATTTTCCTATATTATACTAAAAAAATGGGTTCCTGTATTCCTATATTATACTCAAAGTGATAATTGGGTTCCTGCATTCCTAAATTTTCTATACTATACTCAAAATAAAAATTGGGTTCCTGTATTCCTATATTTTCCTATATTATACTCAAAATAAAAATTGGGTTCCTGTATTCCTATATTTTCCTAAATTATACTCATACGTGGCAAAACCAAGCAATTATGAAACTTCTATGTGTGGAAACCTTAATTCCCCAGCTCCACTCTGTGCTCAGTCACATAATGGGGATTTATTGAGTTACACAAAATGTTACTAAGATTGGAACTTCAATGTGCGATAACTCTCTTAAAAAATCTTCTTAACTGATACAATATGCAAACTGTTCCCGGAATCAAACTGCTTATATAAAACATTAATAATAATAATAATAATAATATTATTAATAATAATAATAATAATTATCATCATCATGACTATCATCATCAATCATCATTACTATAATCATTGTTATCATTATTATTATTATTATTATTATCATCATCATTATTATTATTATTAGTTCAGGCTGTCCTTTCGTTGCTGTGTATCATTCCCTTATTTCTATCTTGTCCTTAACCTTCTACTTTTCTTCGTCTTGATGTTTTCTTGGTACCCGGGCCTCATGAGGTCACTTTTCTTGCCTGTCCCTGTGTCACCTCATATAAAAATATAACAAACCTCTTTCAAAGAATGCCATAAACAAAAAAACAAAAAACAAAAACAAGAAATATTAAGTACCAGGGGACATAATTCTCTACAATAACTGTTCAAACATTAGAGAGAAAAAATATATTGTTGGAAACGTCACGACTTAACAAACGTTGGAGGCGTTTGCTGAAGGACTTTTAAAACGTTGAAATCCGCTTACTGTACAGCTTTCATTTCAACATTTCAAAATGTATTAATATTTAACTTGAGTCATATTTATTCTAAGAAATATTTAAGCTATATTTATTTCAAGAAATGTTCCGGTTTTACGTCAAGGACTCCCTTTTCTACCAAAGGTTAGGACGGTTGCCTCCTTGCAAAGGACTTGATTTGGCAGTTGTAATCGTTACCCTGAGTGCATGCCTTTGCTAACCTCAGAGCGCGACGGGGCGCGAACCCTCGACCTGACGCATCAGAGTCGCGGACGCTACCGCTTGTGCCACGGTGACTATATTCATTTTCAGTAATATTTAAATAATATTTAATTGCCCGGGAACCGCAGGAGCTCAGTGGTTAGCGTATTCAACAAGGGAGCTGACAGACACGTAATCGAGACCACCGTGAGGTGTGAGGAGGGGCTTCCAGTCTTGATTCCCCAGCTCCAACCTGTCTGTGCCCATCCTCATATTGGGGATTAATAGTGACAATAAAACTAGTAAAAAATTATATTACGTTATTGTTTATAAGCAATATTTTAAAAATGGAGTTATATTTAATTAATATTTAAAAATGAAGTAATATTTACATAATATTTATTTCAACA
>JAXCGZ010002537.1:25000-49702 GCA_037179515.1 Halocaridina rubra
TTTTTAAGGACAAGCGGATTTACCAAGCTTTTGGGGTTGTCAGGGAGCTCGATCTTTATATCGAGTGGTTGGTCATTCCATGGGGGTGGGCATCTGTATTCAGGAAGCGGTGTGTCTTGTATCTTGGCTAGGATGCTCTCCCTGACTGGCAGTGCTTGCAGGCTAGCGCAGACCTTGGCTGCCCAGGTTCTAGGATGGTGGTTGGGCTGGCGATTGAGGGCTAGATGGAGATTTGTGCCAGCTAGGCATTTATGTTGGGCAGTGGTGGTTTTGGCCACAAGGAGGGTCAGTCTTTGCTGAGTTCTGAGTTTGAGTGGAATGAGTCCCGATTCCATCTGGAGGTTTTCTCTCTTGGTCCACATGGGGGCTCCTAGCATGGTACGTGTGGCGTTGTTTTGAATTACTTCTATTTTGTCCCACTGTCGGTCTTTTAGTAGCCAGAGTGTGGGACAAGCATAGTCAATGAGGCTGCGTATGGCTTGTACATAGAAGGTTCTGAGGACATTAAATGATGCACCATCGTAGAGGCCCGACATCCGACGAAGGATCGCTTGTCGCTGGCTGCACCTGTCGCGCAAGTATTGAATTTCTGGTCCAAAGGTTAGTCCTTGGTCGATGATTACACCCAGGTATTGGTGTTTGGTAACCCAGTCCACAGGTTCATTACCTATGACCAGATTAGTGTCTGGTCTCCACTGGTGGATGGGAAGGGCCTTGGTTTTGCGGGCATTGATTCTTACTCCAAGGGAGATGGAGGCTCGGTGAATCTTGGTGAGGCAGCGCTGTGTCTTGTTAGAGTTTCTGTGTCCTATTGTGACTAGGGCAAAGTCGTCCGCATAGTTGAAGAGTTTGGCTCCATGCGGTAGTGCGATGTGCATGAGTTTTTCCATGAGACAATTAAATAGGAAGGGGCTAAGGATTCCACCTTGGGGGGTCCCATTTTCGTGGTTTTTGTAGGTGGAGTAGTGCCCATCTACTTTGACTCGTGCACTACGATTTTGTAGACTCTGCTTGATCCACGAGAGAAGGTTACCTTTGATCTGCTTGGATACGAGAGCAGAGAGTATTGCCGGCACATTGGCTAGTTCAAAGGCCTTCTCTAGGTCTAGAAAAACGATGTAACCACGGCTGTTGTTGAGAAATGATAGCATGGAGGCTATGCATTCTGAGGTGCCTAAGCCAGGCTGGTAGGCAAACATGTTTTCTGGGAAGGGTGGGCATTTCCAGCGGACTCTGTTAAGTACCATCTTTTCTGCCGTCTTGCTCAGGCAGCTTAGGAGGGAGATGGGGCGAGGGTTGTCAGGGTCCTGTGGTTTTGGGATGGGCTGAATGTCTGCTCTGTTCCATGAGGCTGGTCTGATTCTTCGTGTGTATGTCAAATTGATCAGAGAGAGTAGAGCAAGCTCCCCTTGGGGCCCCATTTTTTGGATCATTGTGTATGTTATTCTGTCGGCACCTGGGGCTGTGTTCTTAGAGCTTTTGCTTACTCTTAGTAGCTCAGTCAGGGAGAATGGAGCATCTGTTTCATCTTCAGTGTTGATGGCCTCTTCTATTTCTTCCCATCTTGCAGTGGTGAGGTCCTGGAGTGTTGCTCTGGTGGTGATGGGGAGCTGGTTAGAGCTTGCTCTATCCGCGAATTTGATGGCGAGTTCTTCTGCTGCCCTGCTAGGATCCCTGTGGGGGGTGATTTTAGGAGGTTTTCCTTTAGCAAAGGAGTTGATGCTCCTCCACATCTGGCCCACAGAGGTGTGAGCATCTAGGTTGGAACACCACTCTAGCCATTTATTCCTCTTGATGTTGCGAGTCTCTTCATGGACATGTTGTTTGACTGCCTGGAGAGTGCGGTAGGAGTCTTCAGTGCGACGTTTCCTGTGCATTTTCCGAATGACGTTGAGCCGGTGGTTGAGTTCTTTAACTCTGTCACAGTAATACCATCTGTCCCGATGAGTGGTGTGTTGTGGTTTGCAGAGGGGTATGGAGGAGTTTGCTGCAGCTTGCAGGGCATTGACTAGCTCGGCCTCTGCTTGGTCGATGTCTTCAGATGGTACGTAGGCTGAAAACCAATTGCTGAGGTGCTCCTGGAATCGGCCCCAGTCGGCCTTCTTGAAATTCCATCGAGGGGGAGGAGCAGGGATTTGGAAGATTTCAGGAATTGGCAGTGTGAGATGGATCCCATAGTGGTCGCTTGTGACCAGGGGATGAACTCTCCATGTGGCGTCCTGCTTTAGGGAATTGGAGACAAAGGTGAGGTCCAGTATTCCACCTCTGTCGTGTGTTGGCTCATGATCGTTGAGCAGGGAGACATCTTCTTGGTCATTCAGCAGGCTCATGATGTGTCTGCCTGCAGCACAGGGGCGCTCATACCTGAATCTTGGGTGGTGCGCGTTGAAGTCGCCTCCTATTACCAAGTCACGATGACTGGTTAGCCCGAAGAGGGTAGTCAGGTCTAAGCTACCTTTCCGTGGTCTGTAAATGTTGTACAGGTCTATGCAGCTGCCTTGTAGTTGGATGTTAACAGCGAGGACGTCGACATCTTCGCCACAGCAGACCGGTCGGGTTATTTCCTTTGCTAATAGGTTTTTCCTGATGAAGGTGGCGCTGCCTCTGTTCTCCCCTGGAGACCAATGCTGGTAGAATCCATTGTATCCTGAGATTTTTGGAGGGTGTTGCTCTGTGCACAGGGTTTCTTGAACCATGATGACATCAATGTTGTCAGTCTTGGCTATGCCTTCAAGATGTTGTACCTTGTGTCTGAGACCCTGGGCGTTCCAGTGTAGGATCCCGAGATTAGACATCTTGATGATTTGAGGAGGTGGAGGTGGTAGGAGTGGTGGGTTGTTGAGGCTGCTGGTGGGTTCTAGAGACGAGGGCGTTGGCGACAACGGAGTGGGCTACTTCGACGACTTGATTGTAGGCATCTTGGGTGGTGGCTCTGGTATCGAGGAGTCGGACGGCTGCCTGTACGGCTTGAATGAGAAGGTTGGTGAGCTCGTTTACTGTGAAGAGGGTTTGCTGTTTGGAAGAGGAGGCAGAGGAAGGTGTCTGGATAGGCTGTTTAGGTATGGGGGTGTGGGAGTTTTGTCTAGGGTCCCGGGACCTAGTGTGGTGAGTGGGTGTGTGTGTGGTCTGAGTGTTCTGGGTGTTACATGTGACTGCATTGTGTGTTTGGGTGTTGCGTGGGGTGGAGGTGTTGGTGTGAGTGTTGCGTGTGGGGTTGATGGGAGTGTGAGTGTTGTTTGGGGGGATGGTAGGAGTGTGAGTGTTGTGTGATGGGGTGGATGGAGTTGGTGTGGGGGTGGGAGCTGTAGGAGGTGTGATCTGTGTGTTAGGAGCTGGGTTGGTGTAGTGTGGTGGGTTTTGGTTGGGGAGGTTAGGTGTGAGTGGGGCAGGAGGGGGCATTTGCCAAGGATTGAAGGTGGGGGGAGGAGCTGGGGTGAAGTTGGGGGCGGTGTGATTGGTGACAGGGGCAGAAGGAGGGGTTCTTTGAGGAATCCTCTTCAGCCTTTCTGGGCAGCGGTTGTTCCATGCGTGATGGTTCCCTTTGCAGTTCGGGCACTTGGCAACTGTTGCTTCTTTTGCCTTGAATTTTGTAAGGCAGCGGTCGGTGGAGTGTTTCCCACTGCAGATTCCACATCTCTCTGGGAAATGGCAAGTATTCCTGTGGTGCCCAAATCTTTGGCACCGGAAACATCTTAGGGGTTCTGGGGTGTACTCTCTTATGTAGAACTTGCCCCAGATGCCGAGGTTTACTTGTGAAGGGGGTGGACCACAGATGTGGACCAGAACCTGCTTTGATGGAACGGTTTGGCCCTCTATTTTGGAGGAGCAACGTGAGGCAGCCGTAATGTACGTTTGCTTGGTCAGAAGGTCAACTGACCAAGCAACAGGGAAGCCAATGACTATATATTTTCTTATTTTTAGTGCAGGGTTCAACTCTATCAAGTGTGGTGAGCCTAGGCTGCGGATCTTCTTTGCGGCTTCTGCTGAGGCTGGGTGGATAATGAAGTCACCCTGTACGTTAGGCTTTATTTTGCAGCCATGCTCGGTGAGTTGGTCTTCCAACTCTCTGATGAGGTCATATGCCTCTTTCATGGAAGGAGCCTCAACTTTGAACTTGGAAATGGGCTCTCTATCAGACTTCGGGGCTGGGGGGGGGGGAACTGGGGCAGCAGCACTCTCATGGCTACTGTTAGAGGCTGTCCTTGCCCTCTTCTTTCCCACAACCGTCCACCCCTCTTGAGGGGGGTCGAGTTCCATTCCCCCCTCTGGGGGGGAAGCAAGAGAAGCGGCTGAGGCCATGACTAGCAACTAGTCATGGATATCACAGATTTCACTATTTATATGTTATTTGCACTGTTTGTCAATTTGATTAATGCAGTATAGGGGCCTTATGGCTTGATCACTTCACTTAATTGCAACACTACAACACTTAATCACTTATACAGTCTTCTATCTTTCTTCCCAACTCTCGTGGGAGAGGGAAGTGAAAACAGAGATTTGCTCAGGACACAATAATGTGTGTTCAATTAAAAAAAAAAACACACAAGCACAAGAAAACAACAAAATAAGGCAATCTTTCTGTTTCTCTCTTTGGCTCTCGTGAGAGAGGAAGAAAAGAAAACAGATATACTTAGGTTATATATCCTTGTGAAGACTTCCCCCTCAGGTCAGGGATGGAGTGGAGGAGGTGAAGTTCACTTTGTTGGTAGGAAGAGGCTTCAACTACTTGTTAAAAACCTTTAACTCTGTATCAGAGTGCATCGAAACTTTTATTATTATATTCAGGAGAAGAATTTCTTAATCTCGATAATTATACACTAGTTATGATACTTAATTTACAATAAATCTTGTAATTAGGTGTAAAAATATAATTAATTAAATCGTGTATGACATACATGAGGCATAATACAATTTATGATTTTGTATTCATATGTTGGAGGTTTGTGAATAGATGTTTATTAAATGAATATAGGCGTGAATGGATAATCAATTTATATATATATATATATATATATATATATATATATATATATATATATATATATATATATATATATATATATATATATATATATATATATATATATATATATATATATATATCTTCTTCTTCTTCCTCTATTTGCGTTCCCATTTTCATATGGGGTCGCATCTCTTCACTAGTCGTCTCCACTGGTTCCGGTCCATCACTTGCTCCTCCTCCAGCTGTCTCTCTCTGAGATCCTCCTTCAGTCGGTCCTTCCACCGTAGTTTAGGTCTTCCTCGTCTACGTCTGCCCTCCACGTCCATCTCCATCACTCTCACACCCACGTAGTCTTCTCTCCTCTTCACGTGACCGAACCACTGTAATCTCCTCTCCTGCGCTTTCGCCGACGCCTCCACCACCTTCACTGTACCTCTGATCTGGTCATTTCGTATCCTGTCCTCCCTCGTCACCCCACACATCCACCTCAGCATTCTCATTTCTGCGACATCTATATATATATATATATATATATATATATATATATATATATATATATATATATATATATATATATATATATATATATATATATATATATATATATATATATATATATATATATATATATATATATATATATATATATATATATATATATATATATATATATATATATATATATATATATATATATATATATATATATATATATATATAGGGAATGAATCATATTTAACGCATACATTTTTTTGTACTTAAATTACCTTGCCTAAATGGAAATACATTCAATCTGAATACAATATCAATAATAATAATAATAATAATAATAATAATAATAATAATAATAATAATAATAATAATGTTTTCCCAAGTAATACCAAGAGCAAACATCAAAGGTAAAGAGTGAAGGAAATTCCCTGAAACACCTGTGCAAATATTTGATGAAATATCTGCAAGAATTTGCAGGCAGAATATTGCGTAAATAGACACGGGAGGTGTTGGTCCGTGTGCGTTTATTATCCCGTACAAAATAAAAAAAAATTAACTTTAAAATATAAAAACTTGGGTACACCTAGTTTTGCGGGCCATACCAATGTTCAAAACCTACCGATAGATGGCGCTAGGCTCTAACTAGAGAACTGGCGGATGAATACACAACAAAAATGGCGACAATAGGCATACGAAACAATTTTTTACTATCCTACCTAAAAATACCTACCTAACCTCTCGAAGCCCCCCCCTGGAACAGGTTAGGGTCGAACTACTTACTTGAGCGGGGGGGTGAGGTCGTTGAGCGGCATGGCCCGCAAGACTGTAAACTACCCAAAACTTGTTTGGAAAAGATGATGAAAAGTCCCATCTTAACTTGCCCTTTTTTTTTTTTTTTTTACGTTACAAACATTTCCCATTCGAATGGGGATGGCGCTCCCAAGTTCGTTCTCACATCATATTTAAAGGTTTAATGGGTAACAATTAGTCCCCATTCAAATGGGGGTGGACTCGGACAGGTGATGTTGATTAACCTCAAAGTTCATTCGAAAATATTTTTATTGGTGGTAGATGCGTCACAATGTCCCCATAGGAATGGGGGTGGACACAAACAAGTTGGAGCTGTAAGGGGAATAAGGCTGGATGCCCTTCTTAACGCCCAGCGGTGAAATCGAATTCGCGATGTTTCTTAAAGGGCGACTGAAAGTCTAGACAGAAAAATAAATAATTATGTTCAAACTCTAAGCAGTTGTGTTGGAAGGAACTAAATCTGTTATACTGTGTGTGTGTGTGTGTGTGTGTGTGTGTGTGTGTGTGTGTGTGTGTGTGTGTGTGTGTGTGTGTGTGTATTTCATAATATACAGAACATAAAAGAGACTAATAGGAAGAAGGGCAACAACAATAAATTAGAGAAACATGCAAAGCTAAAATAAACAAGTGAGCAAGTAAAAACAAAGACATAATGATAAACTTACAATAATTAGGGTTTTTCACCCTCTATTACAGTCCCTAAAATGGCCAAAGAGAGTAAACAACTTCAACTTGAGCAGCATAAACAAAACTGAAAAGAGAAGAGAACTGAAAATCTTTCTGAAATCAATTTCGTGTTCTCTATATTCTGTTGAACTTAAATGAAAATAATCCAGGAGCCTGAAGAACACCATGTTATAGTTAGGTTTTAAGAAGAAAATTTAGTCATTTAAAGTGGTGTACAGTATACCAAATGATAAACCATATACAGTTAAAACAAGATGATATAAAAAAAATAATTTCAAATCGTCATATTAATTAATAATTAATTAACAATAAAACCGACGAGACATAATTCCCCTCATTATGCAAATACGTCTGCTCTCATATTTAAAGCAGCATTTTCTCCCCTTTAGCAATGCATGATTTCCCAAACAATAAATGACCCAATCAAATGTTGAAATTCTTTTCTTGGCTCCTATCTGGATATTTCACATTCCTTACATGCATTACCAGTAATTAAAGAGGAATCTTCTGCATGAGTTGACGACTGATTAAATGGCACTGTTCTTTATTGCATTCCTGTATTATCTCTATATGTTGTTATTCCGGTTTTACGTCACGGACTCCCTTTTTAACCAAGGGCTATGACGGTCGCCTTCTTGCGAAGGACTTGTTTTGGCAGATGTAATCGTTACCCTGAGTGCATGCCCTTGCTATCCTCAGACCGTGACGGGGTGCGAACCCTCGACCTGACACCTCAGAATTGCGGACGCTACCGCTTGAGCCACGGTGACTAATATTATCTATCTCTATATAAGGGCGATAATTCCCCTAATAAAGGAGCTAACCGGGTCAAGGCAGAATGTTAAAGCTTTAGCAGATGGAAAATAATGAGATTCGGAGATAAAAGTTTACAATCTTTGTAGGGGGAAGATAAAAAGTAGGAGATTCGCAGTCCCCCCCCCCGATCTGTCCCATTTAAAGCAGGGGGACACAGAGTTATATTTTTGTTTCCTTCTCAAAAGGATGAAAGAGATTGCAGAGTAAAATAACAAGGGTATAGAGGAAGAATCCCAAAAGGATGAAAGCGAATGCAGAGTAAAATAACAAGGGTACAGAGGAAGAATTTCAAAAGGATGAAAGTGAATGCAGAGTAAAATAACAAGGGTATATCCCAAAAGGAAGAAAGAGAATGCAGAGTAAAATAACAAGGGTATAGAGGAAGAATCTCAAAAGGATGAAAGCGAATGCAGAGTAAAATAACAAGGGTATAGAGGAAGAATTTCAAAAGGATGAAAGAGAATACAGAGTAAAATAACAAGGGTATAGAGGAAGAATCCCAAAAGGAAGAAAGAGAATGCAGAGTAAAATAACAAGGGTATAGAGGAAGAATCCCAAAAGGAAGAAAGAGAATGCGGAATAAAATAACAAGGGTATAGAGGAAGAATCCCAAAAGCAAGAAAGAGATTGCAAAGTAAAATAACAAGGGTATAGAGGAAGAATCCCAAAAGGATGAAAGAGATTGCAAAGTAAAATAACAAGGGTATAGAGGAAGAATCCCAAAAGGATGAAAGAGATTGCAAAGTAAAATAACAAGGGTATAGAGGAAGAATCTCAAAAGAAAGAAAAAGATTGCAGAGTAAAATAACAAGGGTATAGAGGAAGAATCACAAAAGGAAGAAAGAGAATGCAGAGTAAAATAACAAGGGTATAGAGGAAGAATCCCAAAAGGATGAAAGAGATTGCAAAGTAAAATAACAAGGGTATAGAGGAAGAATCTCAAAAGAAAGAAAAAGATTACAGAGTAAAATAACAAGGGTATAGAGGAAGAATCACAAAAGGAAGAAAGAGAATGCAGAGTAAAATAACAAGGGTATAGAGGAAGAATCCCAAAAGGATGAAAGAGATTGCAAAGTAAAATAACAAGGGTATAGAGGAAGAATCTCAAAAGAAAGAAAAAGATTGCAGAGTAAAATAACAAGGGTATAGAGGAAGAATCCCAAAAGGAAGAAAAAGATTGCAGAGTAAAATAACAAGGGTATAGAGGAAGAATCCCAAAAGGAAGAAAGAGATTGCAGAGTAAAATTAAAAGGGCATAGAGGAAGAATCTCAAAAGGAAGAAAAAGATTGCAGAGTAAAATAACAAAGAGATTGCCGAGTAAAATAACAAGGGTATAGAGGAAGAATCCCAAAAGGAAGAAACAGAGTGCAGAGTAAAATAACAAGGGTATAAGGTAGGGGAAGAGGAGGTCAGTTCTTCACGTGAAATGAACCAAATACAATTCAAGAAAGAACTATGGGAGGCAGAGGCTGCTCAGCTCCGAACCTGTGTTGTACAAGTACATATTGAGTTTCAATAAAGGTAGGTAGCGAACACGATGTTCGTGAACTGTGCATCTCTAATCTATTTCACCCCTTCAGAACCTCACTAGGTCAGCATTAAGCTCAGAACCCAAGAAATCTTATGTTCAGAGCCACAAAATGTATTGTAAAGTATTTTCTTACCAGAATAACTTGGGGATAAGGACCCACTATGTAAACCAGTCGTTCTTAATCTTTTTTGTGTAGCGCCGACTTTCAACTAGTTGGGAGAGGCAGGAAATGTGAATAACTTTTCTTAATGTGGATGATAAAATAATGTTAAAAACGTAATCTTTTCAACATGTATTGTCTTCAGTATATAGCTTTTGTTTTATATATAAGTAAATATAACAGCCCTGCCATGTACAACAGAATAGCTATTGAAGTAAAAAATTAATTTTATTATGTTAGCTCACCGCCTCCCTTAGAGCCCCAAAGAACTTACTGCCTCCTTAATCAAGGCCAGCACCCCCTATGGGTAGCTATCGCCCAAGTTAAGAACCACTGGCGTAAACCATTTGATAACTGGTGTCAGTAGTAAAACTAATGTGGTCCCCATCAAATAACAAAGTTAAACTACCAAAATAGCCATTTAGTCGAGAGAGGAATATACAAGGGCTCTTGCACCCAAAAACATATACAAGAAGTATGTAATATAGTGAAACTCATGCATTTATTGTTAGTAAATTTCCATGATAGAATTCAAATTGCTTCCTCCTGCCTGGTCTGTATTGAAAAATAAAGATACACTGTAATACATTTACAAAGGAATTTGTTTACTGGAGCAAGACTTAGCAAATTTCAGAGAAATTCCCTTTTATATTTGTTTGGTGGTTTCAGCCTGCTGGAGGGACCTGAATAAGAGAATAAGGGAAAGAGAAAGATTAAGAATATTCAGCTCTCCAACCCTTTTAAGTACCTTTTACAAAACAGGGTTTACAAAGATGAGTTTTACCCTAAATATACATAAGGTTCAAAGCATTTCCCGCAACATAACAATATATATATATTCAGTGGAACTTTAAACCTGCAAGGATTAGAAATATTTAACTATAAAAGATGCATATGGGAAGGTAGTAGCATTCAATAATAATATACAGTATAAGTAAATAAGCAAAAAAGAAATAATCACAATATATAGGAATAAATAACAGGTCACGGTATACCATACCTAGCTTTGGATATATCTGAAATAAGAACCACTGTATATTAAAGTTTGCAATAGATCCCAACAAGAACTACAACAGTTCCTAAAAGATATTTAAGGATTAATAGAGTATATGTATACAGTATATAGTGTAAGGGGTACCATGTGCTGTACTTAATATCCAGCATATGAATATAAAGAAGCGTATTGTGTCAAAATTATTCTCCATTTGAATGGAGTGGTCATAGACACGTTGGAGCTGGGGAATTTAGGATGAAAGCCTTTTCTGTAGCCCTGCAATGGGTTCTAACCTCATAAGTCTCTTTTCTACTTACTCGCTCCCAGTGAACTACATATAAACATTATAAACTGCACCAAGTAGCCTGCGTTCCAGGCTACGTTACAACTTGCAGTCAGTACTTTATAAAAACATGTCTTGGTCTTCCTCTATTCATGAATGGCAAATAAGTACACAGTCAGTGGTCATTCACATATAAATAACACAGCCTTATTCAGGATCAGTCTCCTTGAATAGACCCACATTCTAATTCCATGTACAGTATATATACTACTTTAATTGATCTGGTTTTACATCATGGTCTCCCTTTTATATTAAAGGCTAAGACGATTCCTTCTTTTGAATAACTTTGGTTTTGGCATGTGTGACCAGCACCCTGAGTGAATGCCTTTCCTAACCACAGACCCTGAAGGGTCTCAATCCCACAGCCTGGCGAATCAGTCGCACATCCTACCAACTCGGCCACAACAACCATACTTATATACTAAATCAAGTAAGTAAGATATAACAAATATAGCAAGAAATCTAGCACTTTCTTATCAAGAGATTTTAGCAAAATCCTACAATGGTCCTATATTATTTGATACTAAAGAAGTAAGCCTACCAAAATTAGAAAAAAAATTACAGCCAACTGTTAAAGCATAACTTAATACGGTCTGTTGGAATAGGCTCAATATGTAATCCTGTGTACATGTCTTACAATATTAGCCAAAATATAGCAATTCTCATTGAGAAATAGTGAGGTTGAGGTAGCTCAGTAGTAGTCTGCTAGTCGCTAAGAGAATAGCGAGGACTGGAGCCCATTACGGGGCATTAGGAAGGCACTCAGCCTTAATTCCCCAGCTCCAACATATTTGTTTCCATCCACCATTCAAGGAGGACCAATTGTGATACATGATATGGTACATTACTGAAACATAGTCCTCTCCTAGAAAGAAAGTTTAGAGAACCCTCAATACATAACACTAAAAAGAAAAAAGTGATCCTTTAAATCAAATTTAAAAGATAGAATGGCAGGAATTTTTTTTTGAAGTCTTCATCAGCTCTCCCTCCTTCTGCTGCTCTGAGAGCTATTAAATTTTTTCTAAAGTGCGCGCAACACGACCCGATCTTTTGAATGGGGAGAATAGAGTAGGGAGGAATGTTATTATTCAGAAGATATCACCACTTCAAAAGGTTATTGCACAAAATCTTCCTGGGAAATTTTGCTTTTATGGAGAGAAGAATGTTATGAAATTTCTTCACAAGGGGGAAAATTGATGGCGATGGTTAGGCGGGAGATGAGACGCGGGATATATATAATACACCGAACGAGCTCTCACTACACGACATTTTCTTTATGACGAGGGTAAAGTCGAAGATATTTTAACAGTGTTTATTTTTTTTCATATAAAGTACACCCCCGTGAAACCTTATGTGCAGTTGCAAGATTTTTACTTTCTCACTCTCCTCTTTCTCTTTTATATACTGCGTAAGAAATTCCCATAAAATATTTATGTAGTGCTACTTGTCATTTACATTAATCTCTTTTCATTTTAACTTTGAATTATAGCGTCTACAAGGAGCGAAAAGGAGTGATCGGGGTATATTAGCGTTTGCAGAATGTGTGCTTTGACTCGGCCACTCCATTATAAAAGAGATTGCGGCCACTGTATATGCATGTGTACATGTATGTAATTCCCGTAAAGAACTTTTGCATATGCTCAGCAACATTATACATGACAGTTAAAGCTCTATCCTTTATAAACTATCTTCAATGAAAAAATGTTTTTATATAGTTTTTGAAGACTTGAACCACCATTTCATACAAAAAAAAAGGCATGAAAAATTTCTTATTGTTTGAAGTTTAAGATAGTTTAATCTCCTTCTATAAAAGAACATCCATAAGAAACTTTCCTTATTAGCAGTTAGGATTAACCACGTTTCATTTTTCATCCCCTTTTGGCAGTAAAGAGTAAATGGCTGGATTAGCAAGTTTTTGTCAAGAGTGAACGGGTCATGTATTATATAAGAAAATGTCCTCACGATTCCACTATAATTTGACAAAGTCATATCAACGCCATGATCGTGTATTTATGAAAGCTGATACGGTTTTGTCATATGTGAATAAACGTCACATTTGTTAAATATCAGCATACAGTAAAAACAAATCATTACAATCAATTATTCATATACAATGAAGGTAAACTAACTCTGTACAGTAATGAGTCTTACTGCCTAGAATCAGTGATTATACTGAGCAGTTATAATGAGCAATACCTCTAGTCAGTGATTATAATGAGCAGTTATAAAGAGCAATACCTCTAGGCAGTGATTATAATGAGCAGTTATAATAACCAATACCTCTAGGCAGTGATTATAATGAGCAGTTATAATAACCAATACCTCTAGGCAGTGATTATAATGAGCAGTTATAATGACCAATACCTCTAGGCAGTGATTATAATGAGCAGTTACAATGACCTACATCTATCATAAACCTTTAAAAATTAATTATTTACCATCGAGTCGGGAGGCAACTAACACATATTCAATCCCACCTTGGGGTGTTAAGGTTTTCCAACCTTATGCACCCAGCTCCAACAAATCTGTGTCCACCCCCATTCAAATGGGAAATAAGAGTGATATATAAGATGGGACAATTTCCATCACACTATCCACAGTAGCCTCACTCACAAAGGAATAATAATCTTCCTCTTAACAATCAAATACTTTCCTCTGGTAAAAAAAAATAGACACATACATCTCCAATCTATTCTCAAATGACCATTAGAAACAGCAAGATAAATATACTGTAGTTTTTTCAAAAGTTTTTTCTTTTAAAGTGCTTTCTTTGTATTCTTGCGGTTATTTTTACTCTGTAATAATAATAATAATAATAATTATAATAATAATAATAATAATAATAATAATAATAATAATAATAATAATAATAATAATAATAATAATAATAATAATAATAATAAGATGATAGAGTTAATGGAAATCAAGGCATCAAGCTTTTCCCACCAGGTTACCTGGCCAAACTCGACCACCCAAAAAAAAATTATAAATTGCAAGATGTTTTGTATTATAACATTAATAATTTAAGAAAATACTGAAAAAAGTTTGAAACAATAATAATCTAAAAAAATGGTCCAAAAAAGGAAAAAAAAAATAATACGACTTAAAGACATTACATTTTATACAGTATTCCATACATATGGCATTCTTCATTTGCTATTTGCCACAAGCATTAAGTCAAAACAATGTTAGCTTAGTTTACGCAAACTGCGAGATGGCTATATATATACTGTGTGTGTGTGTGTGTGTGTGTGTATAGATATACACTCCCCTACTTACAAATAAATAAAGTTCTAGAAGTATGTAGAATTGTTCGTAAGTTGTGTTTAGGTACAAAAAAAAAAGTACTGTACAGAACATACATATGCAGTCCTGTACCGTACTTAGGCTAAAGACACTTAACTACTACGTAAAATATAATGCATTAATGAGTTTTAATACAGTACAGTAATACATACACTATAATATGTATGTTTTTGTTCGTATCTCCAAATGTTCGCAAATAGATTGTCCGTAAGTAGGGAAGCGTCTGTATATATATATATATATATATATATATATATATATATATATTATATATATATATATATATATATATATATATATATATATATATATATATATATATATATATATATATATATATACAGTGGGCCCGCATCTCATGCAATTCTCAGTAACGCGATTTTGAATGTACATGGTTTGAAAATAATAACAGCATGGGCCATATCATAAGATGTGCTTATAAGTCAGCAACAGGTCCTATCAATACCTCTTTTCTAGTCCTACAGGCTTGTTTTATATCAAATGTGTCTGAGAATACTTAATATGGCATTCTCTAGTTATCTAGTGGTTTATGGCATCTTTTATATATATAGTACTGTGTGAATGACTTCAGTGTCTAATCAAATATAGAGAAGTTAGCATGTTACCAACAAGACAGTCAAGATCTAGTCGCTCTCACTCTCCTTCAGTGATAGTTTATTTGCAAAAAACAATTCTGTGTATATATTCTAGAAACCTGGATATCTCAGAATTATAAGAGCAACTGTCTATCTCTCTCTCTTGTTCTTTCCCTTACGAAGATAATGATTAAATGCAATGAACCTGACAAATTCTACATATCTTTGTAGGTATGCTAAAATTTCTGAACTATAGATGTAATTATCTCTCTCTTGTTCTCTGTCAGTGATAAATATTATATGTGAAGCAAATTTGAGGTGTTTTCTTCAGAAACCCTGAAAATCTAAGAACTATATGTTAAATGAGGGAATGAATGTGTGTGAAAGAATATAAAATAATCTGTTATTGCATTTTTTTAATGTACAGTATAGTACTTGTTTCTGTACTGCAGCCAGTGCTGTAGGTAAGTTCATTGTGTTTTTACATTTGTTGAATATTTCACTTAACATGCAGCATACACACCCTTACAAACCCTTGATAATGATTTCCGTAATGCTCGGATAAAAGATTAGCACACCTGTTCACAGGTATATTTTACATGTCTTGGACACTGGTACTGTAGCTATCTTCATTATGTATTTCATTATTTTTAATTTGCAGAAACCTCAAGTTTGTAACAACCTCAAGCAAAGACACCCATGAAAACGTTTGATACTGTATCAACTAATGTTTACTTAATGGTGAGCCAAATATATATATTTTTTTATGATTGTGACACCAGGACGGGCCAAAATAAATTATAAAATAAGACAGCCCTCATCGGGCCTGGGCATGATGAATACATAAAGTAAAGAGAAACAGAGATGGAGAGTGTAATGACTTGTCAGATGTGAATGGATAATAAAAGATGTGTGATGAATATCCAAGAATATTCAGTGTAGCTGTAGGCATAGAAAAATAACCGTAACTGAAGGAAGACTTAACATCGAACTGTCCTGGACAGACCTATTTAAGTTCAAAAAACCTTCAGCTGTAGTATCGCAATGGGCGGCTGTGTATGTTTTGCATTATAATAACTACCGTATGCTTTTTATAATCTAATTAGCATTACGTCAAGATTTAATGCAGTACAGTAATCTAGACTTGATTTAAAGTGCAACACAAGCAATTAGTTCTACCAATCTTCAGGTCAGGAAAAACACACACAGTCAATATCCCTATTATAATAGTGCCCAAGTACTTCCATACACCTATTTTCAACCTCCCATATACCCTAAATCATACAAAAATTACTGTACTGTAATTACAATACTTTTATCACATAGGAACTACAGTATAGGTACACCATAATCTACTGTATATAGATTTCCTTATATAAGCACTGATCACCTAATATCTGCCATTCTGGAATGTAGTCTAGACATTAAACGACAGTAAATGTATTTTCTCATATATACTATACTCATACAGTATTTATCTTACTTGGAAATTATAATGATTGTGTGCACATATAGGTATGTGGGCTTGAGTACTGCATTCAGTTAAGATCCTTGTACAATCCACCAAATTTTGTCTTTATAAAGGATTCTAACTCACATGAAGTGTAGAAGACTGTACTTATATTATGACCATGGCTACCAATCCTTTTTCATTTTTCACCACTCAACTTTTACTGTTCAAATCCACATGCACAGCATGAAGCACAAAGAGTACAATATAAATCCCCACTTAGTAATAAAAACTCTCCAAACAAAAATATAACAAGGGCATGCATACAAGGATCGTGTTATGCGTCACAATAAGTTCCCATTCCAATGAGGGTGGACAGACATGTTAGAGCTATGGGATTAAGGATGGACACCTTATCTAATGCTCTATCGCATCACCAAACCCCACATTAGTCACTTCCCTTCTCGTAAGTTCTACCACTGAGATATTGCAGCCCCCGTAGAGAAATATAACATATATCATTTGTATAGACTTAAATGGAATGATCTTATTAGTCATATCAATAGTTACCAATTTAACCCTGTACATGCTAGTTGTAGTACTGTATTACTGGAAGAAAATTATTTTTACTTGAAATTATTCTGCATTTCCTGAAATATATAAGTATCATATGAATATAAATCCTTAGATTTTATTGTTTTCATTGTTTCATAAAAAGAAGATAAAGTTCAATGTGAGGTAGGCAACAGGGATATTAAATCAAAACTTACAAAACCCTGAGCAAATATTTTCATAATTATCCTCCACGTGTCACAATAATATTGCTAAGGTATCCAACAAGTTAAGGCTTGTCAATATAATATCACTGTCTTTGAAAGTTTCAAAAGCAATGTCATCTTATCCTTGGATTTGTGCAATAAGTTTCCTCAGTAATTTTATTATACAGAAGCCTCTAATGTTACGTAGTTTTAAATAATGCGATTCTGAATATGCACATTAGGGTAATAGTAAGAAAAAATAAAATGCAAAAAATGTTCACATCCAAAAATACACTATAAGTACTGTACTGCTGTTACATGAATTGCATTTGTATTAGGAAAAGTGTAAGTTCAATACATTACACTGGTCATAATTTCATGTATACAAGAGACTGGGAATATGTCACATGCAGAGTACTACTACATCTATATAAGGGTCTTGAACCTAGGCAATTCTGACAGTGTCAGACAAAGGACATTTGTAGCCTAAAATATTTGCAGTGGTCTATTCAGCATCGGTCTGCTGAATATACCAAACTTCTGTATAATGGACAGTAATATACTGCATATTTAAAACAAATTTAGGCACTGATTAAGGCAATACCCACAATCATACAGACTCCTGAGAAGTCAACAAATAAAAAAGTAATGCCTGTAAAAGTGAGATTTTACAAATGAGAACATTTATATAATATATTCACTGAGAAGACACGTGATCCAAAATTTTCTTTTTTAATTTCAATATTTTCATCTGTAATACAGTATTCATCAGAAAATCAATGGAACTTTCATAAGTCATTCATAATTTATGGTAATTAATATTAGATATAAAAAGGGTGCTGAGCTAGATTACCGATAGAGCATGAATTAGGATGCGATTATCACAAGTTCGTTCCCATCGCTGGGTGTTATGAAAGTAATCCAATCTCAATTCCCTTATAGCTCCAACGTGTCTTTCCACCCCAATTCTAATTTGGACACATAATATTTTAGCTTACTTTCAGAGCTTGAAAAAATTGCTTATATATAATTATTATACAGAAGCAAAATGATGGATAATGGGAGAGTAGTTGACAGAAAATTAGATGTCTTGGTACAAAGGAAAGCTAACAGAAAAATGGAAATCATAATGAAAGAAGGGAGGCAAGAGTATCAGAAGTAAATAGCAAAGTACTATGAGGTATAGTAATTGATATTGTACATATAAAAGGATGGCATCCAGGGTATTGAGATAAGCCATAAGGCGGATGAAGTATAGCTGTAGGGGGCAAAGAGTACGATGTGGGAGTGTGAGGTCTGTTTCAAAAAAGACCATACCTCACTGGATAGCTTTTTCCAAAATATTGTACTGCACTGTATTTAATATAGGATTCTGAAATGAGAAATTTACTAAAGTGGAAGAGAAATGTACAAGAAACCTTTGTCGAATATGGCTACCTTGAGTAGGAAATCTACTGTTATGCATGGGAAACGGAAATATTAACAGACACATTTTGTCTGCTTTACCTAGAAAGGGCGTATAATAAGTCAGGTAGCCTATTTTTGAGGCAATTATACTATATGTAGGCCAAGGAGTTTTGGTATCTGAGAAGAAGTTATGCATGCACAAAGTAAATTGAGCCATAAGCTATAATTGACTAACCTTAACATAACGTCAGTAGAGAAGTAAATCAGGGAAATCTGAGGACTGGTTTTAAATTTTGGCAAGAGATTGGCTTGATCTTGCCCAAACTTGTAGAATGGTGAGCAGCTCTTCCTTTCTCATACAGTGTTTTCCTTGGGTTGTTGACACCCAACAGTTAAGACAGCTGAAATGTTATGGTTGTGGGAATAATCATAATAATAATAATAATTATAATTATAATAATAATAATAGCAATAATAATGTAATATTTTACATCCAAAAAAAATTTACACAATAAAGACCTTTCAGTAGCTCAGTGGTTTGGCACGCACATCAGATAGCAACTAATGCGGGTTCTATCCCACCAGGGATTGTAAGGAACTTAATTCAGTCTTAATACCCCAGCTCAAATATGTCTGCGTGTTCTGCCATTTGAATGGAGACTAATTATAATACAAAAAACGGTTCTTTTATAGGGCCGCAATAGCTCAGTGGTAAAGCGCATGAGTAAGGAGGTGACTTATGCGGGTTCAATCCCACTGCAGGGCACTAGGAAGAGCATGCTGCCTTAATCTCACTGGAGGGTAAAGAAAGGCAGCTCTTTGCCTCCTTATCCTCTTTAGTTGGCTTTAATGACAAATGGGGAATACTAATGCAATATTCTCTCTTTTCCACTATCAGGGAAAACTAATTAAAATGATATTGCTAATAAACTACCCAAAGATTAATGTTAACAATACCGTCACAAGCTACTGAAAATAGCATAGTGGCCTCAAAAGTAAAATCTTACCCATATTTACCATTCTCATTAGATCCGTGTGCAGTACCAATTAAAAAAAGGGGGGGGGAAGTAACTTTTTCATTTATTTGGCCCTCTTGGTTATCTCCAATGATAAACAGAATGCTGTGATGGCACTCTCTATGCCATTACTAGGTCAATCATTACTTCTCTTGTTTCCTCTGCAACGATACATACGATAATGTTTTCATTTTCATTTATATCATATGGTTCTTGTAGGAAATAGTTTCCGAACATAATAATAATAATAATAATAATAATAATAATAATAATAATAATAATAATAATAATAATAATAACAACAGTTATTTAGTACAGATACATAAAACAACTATTCATACAAGAAAAAAAAGAAGAAAAAATCTAGGCTAGCAGACGACGCAACAAAACCTTGCAGGACGCCATGAGTATGAGTCTCGCTGAGGTGTCACGTGTCCCTCATATAATAGTTTTGGTGCCAATTTCCATAAAATTAAAGCTTTGGTTTGAACTTACTGGTCCATTTTTGTGTGTGAAATATTCGCTAGTACGTCCACTATTAATCCACACACAAGTGTCTATATACCACGGAAGTTAGAAGAAAGGATAAACACCTCAGGTGTGAAGGAAGGTTAGTAACTTCCATTTTGTGTTACGATTTTTGGAATGTTTTGCTCAATCTATTACGTGATGTTGGTAAGTACTATACGCTAATTACAGATTATGGTGCCAGTTTCACACTCGTAACTAATTTACTCGTATTATATCTTCTAAGATAAAACGCCTAAAATAGATTCTTTGATATTTCGTGTCTTTTCAATCGTGGAATGAGCCATAGCGTGGTCGTAATAACGGGGTTAGAACTGGGAAGCCTGTCAGGCTCTGAGGGTTTATAGGTTGTCGAAATAAACAAATATTCGTTCTTGTTTCTAATAATAATTGAATGTTAAAGAGTTTATATTAATACCCTTTGAGAAAAATTTAGAAATTTGCCCCTGCGTAAATATGTAGCTAAAGGGGACTAATCGTGACACATAACGGTTCTACTATATTAGTGTCATAAGGTAATGCAGTTACTTATATTTGATTAGGCTACAGGCCGACAGAAAGAGTGAAGTACTGTTGTTATTTTACAACGACATATATACCTTGTTATTTTGATTGAATTTTAAAATACTATTCATTTGCCTGTCAGCGAGTTTTTTTTTTTTTTGTTTTTTTTATAAAGATCTTGTAGTGTACGTCACGGACTTCCTTTTCTACTAAGGGCTAGGATGGTGCTTTCTCACGAATGTCTTTGGTATTGGCAAGTCTGACCGTTACCCTGATTGAATGCCCTTGCTAACTTCAGACCGTAGGTGGTCGCAAACCCTCGACCTTACGAATCAAAGTCTTGATTGAATTTTAAAATACTATTCATTTGCCTGTCAGCGTTTTTTTTTTTTTTTTTTTTTTTTTTTAAAGATCTTGTAGCGTACGTCACGGACTTCCTTTTCTACTAAGGGCTAGGATGGTGCTTTCTCACGAATGTCTTTGGTGTTGGCAAGTCTGACCGTTACCCTGATTAAATGCCCTTGCTAACTTCAGACCGTAGGTGGTCGCAAACCCTCGACCTGACGAATCAAAGTCGCGAGTGAGTGATGATAATTCAATTGCAATCGGAGAAGCTCACTCGAAGGGCGTATGGACATTTCTACATACAACAGAATGATGTAAATATCTTTAATCCACGGTACCCTTGGGGTATGGGCGAAAAGAGAACATGCCCGAGGACTATTCTTGCGTCATAAACAGCCTGATGTAAGATGAGTTCTTTTTCTCCGCCTATTAGGAGACAGGACTCCATAGGGCTCTTTTTTTCATTTAGCCCTGATTATAGCGCAGTGTGCAATGTAATTTTTGAAGTATTGAAAATTAAGCATGATGATATAGTTGGATTTCAGCAGATAAGCAAGGCAAAGTATGTCTTAAAATTTAGTAAATCGTACATCTTTCAAGCTTTTTGTGATCAGTACGATGAGAAAGATGTCGATGTTGGTAATGGCAAAACGGTAAAAATCATTAATTTTAGTAGACAATATACTTATATATCCATTCGCTATGCACCATTTGATATGGATAATGCAATTTTGGAGAGAATTCTTGAGAATTATGGAAAAGTTTATGGAATCAGATTAAACCGGTTTGCATACGGAAAGGCTGAGGGACTTCTAAATGGTATACGAACAGCTAGGATGGAATTGAAGAGGAGTGTACCCTCCTCATTAAATATTCACGGTCATAATATCGTATTCTACTATAATGGACAGCAGAAAACTTGCTTTAAATGTGGCAGGGAGAATCACATGGCCGCTGATTGTTACTTTGAATTAGATGACAGGATAAATATATATAATACTACAGATTTTCCTGATATTCAAAGGAAAAAGAAGAGTGCACAAGACGTAGAGGAAAATAAGAGGACTGGACACACCATTCAAGAAGTAAATGCTAATAAAGATAACTCTACAGGGAATTTAGAGGAGGGAAGAGCAGACAATGAAACAAAGGATGGAGATAACAAACAAAAAACAAAGGAGCCGCTAGCACAAGAAATACAATTAGCCAGTGGAATATGTACAGATGAAAGTGAATGCACAGATGAAAATGAAGAGGTAAGGACACACATTAGTAGCAGTCAAGAGGAACCATTCCCAAATGATGATCAATCTCTTAACAAGAGGAAAGAGGATGTACCCTTGGAAACGGGTGTAACAACGGTGGAAGTGCATAGGACTGCAGATAAAGATATGGATCAAGGAACTTTTTCTCAATTAAGCGTAAATGAAGAGGACAAAGAAGTGTGTAATGCCCTAGATAAGGTTATAAAAGAAGACATACTTGAAGATAATGAGATAACGGAAATAAATAAAGAAACAACGGATAAAGATGGCGAATCGTCAAGCACTGAAACCGGTGAAGAAACATTTTCTGAAGGAATGTCGATAAGTGAGGAGTGTAAGGAAGAACAGTGGTTTGTTAAAGTAAAAAAAGGAGGTAAACTCAAAATAAAAAAGAATAAGAAGTTGGAAATTAGTAATGTTAAGAAACGAAAATTGGCAAGGTAATGTTTCTTTTTTTATCACATTATATTCTCTTTTATATATTTTTTTTTTCATGGCTCTGACTGTTTGTACGCTAAATATCAATGGTTTGAATGACGATAGGAAAGAATTAAAATTAATTTCTCTTGCTAATCTTTATAAACTAGACATAATAATGTTGCAAGAACATAACATTAAGGCAGGAAATTCATTATATCATATAGAGCAATATTATGAAGTATTTATAAATCCAACTACTTATTTAAAAGGAGGTGTTGCAATATTGATCAGTAAACGATTGTCTCCTATAACTGTTATAAAACAAGAGATGGACTATGAAGGTAGAATACTAAGCTTAAAGATAAAAACTGGTGGTAAGGAAATTCATTTACTTAATGTTTATGCCCCATCGGGCTCGAATAAGAAAAGAGAGAGAGAAGATTTTTTTGATAGATTATTATATTATTTAAGACTAAATATAGATGACACAATTTTTGCAGGGGATTTTAATAGTGTAACTCATGTAAAAGATGTTAGTTCTTTGGATAAAACTGTAATATCAAAAAAATTTTGTGAATTACTTAAAGGGACTGGTTTTAGAGATGCTGCAAGTATCAATTATGTAACAGATTATACATATATTAAGACAAATTATGCATCCCGTATTGATAGAATATATGTTAAAAGTCTGTTTAATCATATAAATTCATGTAAAACAGTACCTATAGCATTTTCAGATCATTGTATGGTAATTACTAGTATCAACTTTTTGTCAACTAATAAAGGTAAAGGTACGTGGAAATTAAATGTCAGCATTCTAAATAGAGAGGATGTAAAAGAAAATTTTAGCGTACTATGGCAGTTCTTAAAAGGAGAGCAGTATAAGTTTAATAACTTGATCAAGTGGTGGATTTATTGCAAGGAGAAAATTAAAAGTTTTTTTGTTAAAATGTCAAAAAAAATCTTAGCAGAAAAATATGGGCTGATAAACTTACTACAATGTAGGTTAAAAGAATTATACCAAAAGGCTAATGGAGGAATTATAGACTTTGATATAATACATTCAGTGAAAAATAAAATAGAAAGGATTCAGAATGAAATATGTGAAGGAGTGAAAATAAGGGCTAGAATGAAAGATAAAATTGAAGGAGAGAAAATGTCTCCATATTTATTAAAGAAAGAGAAAGTCAATAGAAATAATAAGATAATGCAGAATATAAAAGGCGTCAATGGACAGATATTGAATAATACTAAAGCAATTTTAACTCATGCTAAAGTTTTTTATGGGAACTTGTATGATAAGGTGGAAGGTGACTGTCAGTTACAAGATATGTTACTGGATTTATGTTGTAATAAATTAAATGATATTGACCGTAAAGATTTAATTGGTAATATTAGTATGTTAGAATTAGGAAATGTGATTAAAGATATGGGTACAGGGAAAGCGCCAGGAATAGATGGATTACCATCAGAATTTTACAAAGAATTTTGGAAAATAATTAGAAATGATTTTTTTGAAGTGATAAAACATATATTGGACAGACAGGAACTTTCGAACTTACAAAATGAGGGCATAATAATATTATTGAGTAAGGGAAGTGAAGATCAAACACTGAGTGGATGGAGACCAATTTCACTCTTGAATGTAGACTATAAAATCATTGCTAAGTTTTTGGCCGACAGATTAAAGACGGTAATGAATAAATTGATCTCTGTTGAACAGTTTTGCAGTGTTAAAGGTAGATCAATAGTGCACTGCAATAATAATATTAGAGACATTATTCATTATACTTATAAAAATAATTATGCAATGGCCATTATGAAGTTAGATTGGAATAAAGCATTTGATACTGTTCACCACGATTTTTTGTTTAAAATTATGAATAAGTTAGGAATTCCAGATTTGTATATTAGTTGGATGAAAATGTTATATAAAGATTGTTGCAGTCGGTTGAGTATTAATGGAATGTTGAGTGATGTTTTTCCAATTATGAGATCTGTGAGACAAGGATGTCCACTGTCAATGATGTTATATGTAATTTACCAAGAACCTCTCTTTTTAGGTATTAAGAATAATAAAAGAATAATATCACCACAGCTTCCAAATGGATGGAAAATTTGCATGCAAGGATTTGCAGATGATTCATCTGTGTTTGTATCAACAGAGGAATCTATAGTGGAGGTTTTTAAGGAAATACATTTATTTGAAAAAGCAAGTGGTGCCCTTTTAAATAGAGATAAAAGTAGTATAACTGGGATAGGGAAATGGCATGGTAAAAATGACTGGCCTCTTCGTTGGCTTAAAACAGA